>JABUQX010139510.1:0-15000 GCA_015478945.1 Trachelipus rathkii
TATCAGAAAAGCGAATTTATTAATTAATGATATTTTAGAGTTGATCTTAAATATACATTGTATACGTTTTTTAATTGAGAAAATTTACAATATATTTATGTTTATTATTTAATAAATATATACCAATATATGTCATAGTTGTGAAAAACTACATCACTATGTTTTTAAAATATAAAATATTTATAACTATTTATAAAATTTAAAAATATAAATTTATTTTTTTCTTAAAATTTATGTTACACATATATCAATATATATTATAAAATTTATTTAAGATAACTCTTAAAATGTTGGTCTTTACTTTCATCATTAAAATTAATAATAATCATTTGAATTTATTTTGTAAATCCTTAAAACTTGAGTTTTTATTACATACGGTCTTTATCAAGCTATTTTGAAAAAATAATGTTTTATCATTGAAGTACTAAATTTTATCAAATAAAGAGTGGAAATAGAGCGAGGTAATGATTATTCACGTATAGTCTCGTCATATACGATAGTCTTTATTATATCTATCTCTGCGACGTTTTTACACTGTAGATATAAATTTTTTCTATAGCTGGAATAGTTTTAGTATTTTATTTATCTTATGAAATTAAATGAGAAACTTTGGTGTGCGCACCAATAACACTTTTATATCATAATTAAACTATTATATGGTTAGATAATATTAAAATACTATATATATATATTATGTTTTTAATATAAATATAATATATTAATTAGTAAACTAACTCTATATAATAGATACTAAAAAGTTTTATCAGCCGTTATACTTTCCTTAAAAAGTTTTTAATATATATATACATTTATACACATATTATATTTATATATAAAAATTACAAAGTAAACGGGACGCTATATTTTCAAAAAAGATGACGAGACACACTCATTGCTGGAGACTACGATACTATTAAACTTTCATAAAACATATCTGCACAAGACGATGACGACATCGTGCAAGTAGCATTCCTCGTTTTCTAAATTCCTAGAACTACAAAAATTTCTACCAATATATTTACTTTGAGATTCTCTCTGACGATTTTCTCAACAACAGTGTGTTAAAATAATTAATTAGGTAGGATGCCGATGTGATAATTGCCCTGTCTCTAAAGGCAGAAAATAATTCCACCTAGTTATTAGAAAGACGATTATAAGATCACAGTATACAAAAACGATATATTATAACTCGATGTATGTTGGTGAATCTATATGCTGAGAATGCCATTTGACGTTGCATTCTATTGAGCATAATCACTTAAAAAGCACGTAAGTGAAGAGTTCTTGCTCCAGATATGGAGATACTAAAAGACGACGTCTCACATTTTAATATAAGTGATAGAAGATCCATTGCGAGACACGAAAAAACTTGTGCATCAATAGGATGCCTAGAATACTGTGTTAAGGATTAATAGTGTCGTTGTTTATAATTTATGTAAAAGTTATTAGATCTTGCACAATTCAGCGTAGGATGAGATTCCCTTGTAATATAAACGTGTTTGCACCTTCAAATTAGTATTCTCATATCTCAGAGTTGATAGTATAGTGGAAGCGGTCCCATTGTCAGTGTGCATGATCTCATTTACGACAAAACGAGAAGCAAACTTCCCCTGAAAAGGATCAGGAGCCTTTGTTTTTGACGCTTACTTTAAGAAAATTTTACCATATAGCAAAGTCATTAAATATTATTATATAATGTTTTTTACATAACCTTTTTTCAAATGGGTGGATGAGGCATGGGGAAAGAGGGCTGGTGGGGTACACAAAAGAGTATGGCCCACAGCGTCCTGCACTCTGGTAAAGCAGATATATCTTATATTATATATAAATATATATTATTATAATACTATATACTTAGTATATATATATAATATTAATACTAATACTAATAATTTAACCATTAGTATTTTAGTGAAAAAACTTATATATAAGTACTGAGGATTATTTATATTTAATAAATTAAAAAAAATTTATACAAAGAATATTAATACTATATAATCAATTTTATATATATATATATTACTGACTATATAAATATATATATACGCTTTTATTCTCAATTATTACATATTTTTACAACTATATAACAATATATTTAGTAAAAACTCACTATTATATATATATTATACATACTGGTCAAAAATATTTTCTTAAAATCATTATATATCATATAATACATACCGTATAAATTATTTTATTTTACATTTACTACCTTATACTATATATCTTATTTCTTTATAGTGCACTATATATATAATTTATACCTAATATATATAAATAATTTATATATTATATAATTTATATTCACTTATAGTATTGATATGAAATGTAAATTTATATTCCTATCGAGTTAAAATTATATATATATATATATAATATATATCTATTTAAATATATATATATAGTAATAATTTGAGTATAAGTATATACGTTTAAAGTATATAATATTATAAGCGGTATTTATATAGTGTGTGGTGTGTTGGTGGTGTGTTGTGAAAGCGCCTGTGCTTAAAGTAATAAAAATATTTAAGTCACTCCCCTATTCTCGTCAATCACGAGCATCACTTGCGGATAGTGAGTTTCAACTATCCGCATCCGTGGATAGTGAAAAATCACCATGACCGCTAACACCTCTAAATATATAAATAAACTAAATATATATATATATATTACGTATTTTACTATATTGAATATATATATATTAATATATATATATATATAAATATAATAATATACATAAAACTTACGTAGTATATATATAAAATATTATTAAGTATTTCTATACTATACTATATTTATCCAATACATAATATATATAGTATATAGATAATATATATATAAAAAGTAATCTCTCTACAAAATAATAAATAAAGTGGAATATGTATATAAAATTATATGTAATATATATATATGTTATATATATATATATATTTATATTATAAGTAGTATCTCAGGTCTCAATATTTTGGGAAGCACGGTATGCTTATTTACCTCAAGCCTCTTTTACCGCGTCTCGTTGCGCTATACATTTTTTACCCCACCTTCGGGACGTTTTTTTAAATGAAATTTTTTCACCGCTAAAACTATAATTTTTGTGGTCAAACCGTCATTATTTTTATGTTATACCGCCAAATTTTTTACCTGATATTGACCTTTTTGGCCTTCAACCTTTTTGAGGGCCTTGACACCTTTTTGGGCAACCCAATTTTTTGAGACCCAAATTTTTTGGCACACCCTACATTTTTTGGCAATCGACACCTAATTTTTTTGGCAAGCCCTACACTTTTTCGGCAACCCTAACTATTTTGAACACAAACCCTATATCGACAAGATATGGAGTGTTGCGCCAAACGGTTGCGTGCAGAGAAAGACACGAGAGCGTGTGTTATTACATACACCCCAAACCTAAACTTTTTCGAGATCACCCTTTGGTCTTCCATGGGAAAAATACAATTTATATTGCCTAAACACGGTAATTTTTGTCCTTCTTTAGGGACTATAGCCCTTTTATATTGAGAGATAATCTAATTATACCTATTTTGTCCTTTGGCCTATTTCTCCAACAGCCTTGTCAGAACCATGAGGTCACGTTTATGACGCCACGGTAAATTTTTGTCACTTTACCTTTAGGGGCTTAGCCCTATGTCTTAACAAACTTGTTTTGACCACATGATATTTCGGTATATGAACCTTAGCCAGAATACCATGGGAATAAAAATTCAATTTTGGACGCACGCAACTTTTGGCACACTCGTGTAACACCACTTGTTCACACAATATTACGTTCCTAACTTGAACGCAACTGATGGAATCTATCCATAACTTGACACCCAACAACAAACACAAATTAAAATTTACCTTACTAGAACAGCACACAATTCAAAACGCCATCACTTATCATCCTTAATTTTTACCGCAGGCACACACACACCCACACACACACACACAACAACACAACACACACCACACACACTTACACATTACTACCAATACATTCACTAATGAAACTTACACTTATTACACACCCATAGATACTTGCACACCTTACATTTACAACATTATATACACGTACAAACACACGATTCTCCATCCTGTTAACGATCTCTTCATGGGTGCACATTTTGAGACCCACACCTAACTTTTTGGCCCTCATCCCTAACCTTTTCGTGCAGCACCCTACATTTTTTCCACCAACCCTTTGGCTTCTTCCAAGGTGCATTTTGAGACCAAATCCTTTTCGGTCAACCCACTACATATTTGTAGTTTCTAACGGTACAATTTTTGATGCCCTCGAGCTTTGATGCCTCAACTTTGATGCCCCAACTTTGATGCGCTCAACTTTAAATGCCCCGCAGCTTGTTGAGTGCCGTTCGCAATTTGTTGATTAATTTTGGGATCACACTTGATCGCGCTCAACCTGCCTCTTATGGCCTTCAACTCTCTGATGTGTCACTCTATACCTGTATCGGGTACCTTGCATTTTAATATTTTGGTTGGGCTGCGTCAGGTCTCTATTGATGTACTCGAATCTTATCGACTGGTGTCCCAAATCTTTGATCGGTTCACCATCAAATAACACACTCAACGTAAGGAGTATATGTGAATGTTCTATTAATGTGTTTCTATGGATGAGTATTAGACTGAAGTGCCAAGGTGAAGTGCCAAGTGGAGTGCCAATAGTGCCTAAAATGAGTGCCAAGGTAAGTAACCTATTAAATGAGTGGCCCAAGTGACGTGGCCTGCCAGTATCGTGCCAAGATGAGTGCCCACATATAGTGCCAAACTAGAGTGCCACTTTTCAAGCCTTTTCTAGCCTTCCCTAAGCCTAGAATAGCCCTAATTTGGGTGTTACCCCTAGGTACTAAGGTATGAGGAATTTCTTTCCGATTGGTTGTGATATTTACAATCTGCTGATCGCTTTCTCTTTTACATAGAGTTTTAGTAATTTATAAGACACAGTTTTTAGTGTAAGAAAAAACCGGTATATTTCAGCCATTTGTATAACGCACATATACAACAAGCCATAAGAAAACTATTTCACTAGACGCCATATAACACTTACACTCACCACGCAACTAGGATACGACTTTACACTGACACTCATTCTACACTCTGATTAGCTTCATATATATTTTGTTTTGACCATTTAATCCTATGACGACTTTCATTATTTGATGTATATGTTTTCTATCTTTTGATATCAAAATTTTTAAAGACCTGTATGTTTTGTATTATAGAAACAGCACTTTAACTCATTCTTTTGTGTCTTTATTCGTATAAACAATCATATTAGCTGCCCTACCTTAGTGCACCGCTAAGCATTGTTTCCCAAACAAAAAAACTCGCGGCGATGGCGCACGACACGCCCGCTGCCGCAGATGATCAGTTCCGGACCGCGTCCCTAACCCGCCGCGGCGGCCGCAAGGCGCGAATATTTCCCATGTCAGCCCGCCGCGTTGCGCCCCGCAGGTGCGCAAATATTCTTCCGCCCGATCCAAAAACAACAAGAACCGCAGACGTACACCCGAAGAGAATATGACAATAATTCCAAGCGCCGCACGAATGAACCACAATATATTTATATACTACTATATATAGTATATTATATATATATATATGATATAAGTAGTAATATTTATTATATATTTATAATTAATATGATATTATTATATCTTTTACGGTCATCATTTTTTATTTTCATACTTAAACATTTTTATTAAAAAACCATTTTATCTAGGTCAAGCGAAACCTAAATACCCTTGTTAATCTTCATAATATACAAAAGACATCTTTTATACTTGTAACAACTTAATACTTTTTAATTTAAAAATTGTTATTAAAAATTTGTTATTGTAAGAAAGAAAAACCAGAGTGTCTGATAATATAAACATAATTTATTTTTGACATAAAACAACCTGTACAAAATTTTGTATTTAAAAACATTAACATTACATTACCTTAAAGCAGAAATCAGATAAATCAATAGAGGTGTTACATAGCAACAAGGGATTTAGTATGCTTTTGGTTTTACTGTGCTTCACTGCTTTAACTCATGTTTTATACTGCTTTAACTCATACTGTTTTACTGTTTCAACTCACATATTTATTAAAACTTCATACCTCAACGGGCTTTAAACGTCAGATAATATTCAATCTTAAGCAGGAGATGTTAATAATAATTTGGTAGCAACCATGGTGTTAAGTATGCTTTGTTTTACTGCTTTACTTTTAGAGCTTTAACGTCATGTTTTACTGGGCTTTACTCAATATGATTTTACTGTATTTAAAGCTTCACAAAATTTAAATTAAAATTAACATATCCATACCCTTAAAGCAGTAAATCAAGTAAATCAATAGAGGTGTTACATAGCAACAAGGGGTTTAGTATGCTTTGTTTAAAAACCACTGGCTATATAAACTAGTCTTTTAAATACCCACCTTCCATCGTTTTAAAAACGCTTTAACACATACATATATCGTTAAATAACTGAGCTTTTAAACATGATATATTTATTGTTAACATTACCATACGCTTAAAGGGAATGCAAGATAAAATACCCCAGTAACTCAATAGAGATGCTAGCATGTTTTATATGAAATAGCACCAATCATAAGAAAGGGATTTAAGTACTGATGCTGTTTCGTTTACACTGTTTTAAAACTAGCTATTAAAAGACGTCAATGTTTTTAATATAGCTAGAGCTATAATACATCCATATGTTTTACTGCATTAACGCAAATATTTACATACTAAACAAGGTTGAATACCTTAGCAATAATCAGTAAAACTCAAATAGATAATATATAACAACCAGGAGGGATTACGTATGCTATTTGTTTAATAAATAACTGCTTTAATCATGCTTATAATTAACTCAATAGATTTTTCACTTGCGCTTTAACTCATGTTTTAAAACATATGTTTTACTGCTTTAACTTCCGGCCTATAATTTTAGCAAATTATAAAAAAAAATTAACGTCATATGATATTTAATAAAAAGCTGAGAGAGACTGTTAAAACTATCATATAATATGAAAAATTATAAGCAGGAAATAATATGTTTTATTTTGTTTTAATTTATATTTTATTTATTATGTATTTTATTTTATTTTATTAATCTATTATTTATTATATTTATATTATTATATATATTTTTGATATTTTTAAAATTAATTATAGTTTAAGACTTAGTGTTATTGATTAAAACCCTGTCATTTACTTTGTATTTGTTATTTATTATTTAGAACAACAAACACACATCCTTGCTCATAACACACACACCTATCTAAATAGCACATCACATATCAACGCACAGCACAACACAGCGAGACGGCACACACAGCAGCACAGTGGTAGCCTAGCTTTTTGACACACGACTCACACACACATGACTTTATTATTTTCAAACAATCCCACTGCATGGTATTTTCCAGCACGCTATACAAATTTGAGCACTCTATTTGATCTTAGTCTTAGAGATAAGTATTGATACGGACGATGTGGGATTTTTTTTTTTTTTTTTTTTCGTTTTTTTTTTCTTTTTTTCTTTTTTCTCTGAAACTATATTATCTATTTGAAAAATAATTTGGATAATTTCACACACACTCGTCTTCCCAAACACACAACTTACATTTATACACACATTCAACTATGACAACCTGTATACAACACACCACTTCACGACTATGACACTTGTCTTAAAATTGAGTTATCATTTACGTCCATAGACACCTTACATTTACACTTAACACAATCGGTCAAATATCAATACTCCAACAAAACACACACATTAAACACTTAAATACCATCTTGACATCACATTCAACTTATGACTCACTTATACACACATTCACTCTGACACTTATTTTTTCCCATAGACACTTTACCATTTCACTTTATCACGTCAACACACACACCACGAACAACACACACACACACACCCACAACACACGACACTATCTCATACACTCTCACACATCTTAGATCTACTTAGCGCACTCACACACAGATTTACTTTACCACCGCAGTTTTACTTACACTTCACACAGATTCCTACTTAAGCAGCTCACACAACGGAAGCAGATTTACCATTACAACACTCAACACGCTCAGATTTTACTTACACTCCACACAACAGATTTACTTACAACACCACAGATTTACTTACCACACACAGTACAGACTTTACTTACACCACCACCAGATTTACTTACACTCAACACACATCTGCCAACTTACACACAAACACACACAACACCCACACACACGGGACACTCATTACACATATAAACGTATTTTTGTTATGTGATTTGTTAATGTTTTAATTAAACACGTCATGTTATAATTACCCATTCAATATACTAACTAAATATTATCAAAGTTTCTTAAAAAACATCTATTATAAATCAATCATTATCTTTGACAAAGAATTTTATTATTAACTGTTTAATTTTTTGTTTAATAAATTTATAACTATCAAGTTTTACAAATAACTTTTACTAAAATTTTAATGAAATTTTTTTCAAAACATATATTTTACGTACCTTAAGCAATAATCAGCTAACATCAGTAACAAGGTCAGCCCCTAGCATCCCTCTACCCCAAGCTATGCCACGTTTTGTTCAATTGACTTACTGCTTTTCTCACTTTTCATGTAATAAATAAATAAATACAAAAATAAGTTCTTTCTTCTAACATACATGTATTTATTAAAAATCTTTCTACAGTTCTTATTTTAAATACACATTATTTCACTTACCATTTATATTATTACGCTCGAAGTGTTAACTAAAAATATTTCAAAAAGTTTTTTAAATAATTTCGGATTTCTTTATTATTATTATTATTATTATTATTATCCTATGTACATTGACAATTCCATCACGAGAAACCACAACAACCCGCACTCCTTACAGATACGAAACTGACCTCTCTCTGTAAATTGTGTAGAAATAATACTTAGGCCTAATTTAAGGATAATCCTTATTTTTATCCGCGGGGCGATTAGGCCTAATTCCAGGTCAAAATTATATTTCAAACTGAACCATTTTTCTTAAAATTGTGGTGCAATAACTAACGTTAAGGAAGTTCCTAATTTGGAAGCCTAAATTTAGAGATAAGGCGTTTTGGTATCACCACCAGGCTGATTTAAGCCTAATAACAGGTCAAAAAGTAATTTCAGTAAATTAGACAAAACAGAATAAATAGAATTAATTATTATTAAAAAGATTTATAAATACGTATTTTATCCAAACGAGAAACATGCGTGGATCGGAAGGAGTAAGGATCAATTATAACACCAGGTAAAGAAAGAAAATGTTAATTTCCTTACTTGATGAATTGGGGTCGGAGTAATACCTTATCTTATAACATTGTACCGTCTGGGTATGTTATCTGGTTCGACGCAATTTATTTTATGTCAGGTCCTTATTGAGAATTAACTTTGTTCTTATAAACTTGGTTATTTTGAGCAGGTGTGTGTTTATTATCTTTTAGACCCAACTCATTTTTTAAAATCATAGTCATGTAATTTAAGGCTGTTCCAACGTTTGCACAGTATCCTGATTTGTAATTAAAAGTGTTTTAATTTTTTACTAAGTGTATATATAATATTAATAATAAATTACTTACATTGAGGAATAATTTATTAATTTCGACTAGAATAAGATAATTAATTCACTAGATTTATCGTAGATCACGTGAAGCAAAAACGCAAGAGCGCCCGCAAGCCGCGACGCCCGGTGCGGAAACCGAACGCATGAACCCGTCCCAGCCGAGGCGTAATATTTCTTATTTACGTTCAGAAAGCAGTGCGGAACGCAAAGAAAATATGAGCGAGTTAGAGTAGTTCAAAGTGGTATGAGTGCAATATTATCATCCCTAGAGGTTGATCATCTTTTGGGACACCCTGTCGCATTCGTTATGTTATTAACTTTAGTTTGTGTACTTGAATTTATCAAGGTATTTTAACGAACTTATAACAATGTGTTCTATAGCGCATTAGTTTGATTTCAAGTCTCTGGTATATTCAGTGGTTTTTATTACATAACCAAGAAGTGAGATATTCCTCTGATGGTTGCCCCGAACTGCATATCAACATCTAGATAAAAGAAGAGGGTACGCGAAACTTACATACTTCGATGCATTTTCAACTTTTAATGATACAATACTTGAAGTACTTAAACCTTAATTACCGGCTTTACAATGAGGGGAAGTTTTTATTATTCATGTACACACATTGTGTAGTTAATTAATTTATGTTTATGTAATTTTTTGAATAAACAACTATTTTTTTCATACACTTATACCATAAAGAAGATTAAAATCCCGTAAAGAATACCTTGAAAAGGTGAGGGTACGGGACTAGAATTATATGCATTAGCCCTACCCTCATATCTGGTGTAGCTTTTAAGGCATTAAAACTTTGTTTTTACATGCTCTTAAAGGTAAATAAGATCATTAAAGCATACCGAAACAAGAGGCAACATAGCCAGCGCACATCCAGACTATTTTTCTATCTTTCCTAGTAATTATAACTTTAGGATAATAAAACAACTGTTTTCTACACACATGTTTCATTATATATACTATAGTTGTGTCAGAAACTTTATGTAGGGAAATGGTATTTCTCGCATATAAATATCCAAATTTAAAAAATATCGTTCAAAATAGAAATAAAATGGGTCGGCTCCATAATAATAGGAGACTCTGGTATATTTTGAACAATAAGCAAAATGATGCTCATGAAAGTTTACAGTATTACGCGTATCTCATAAAAGAAAATATTTTCGCCGACTAGCGTAGTAATATTACGCCCGGCGGGTTCATGTGTTGCGTCCGGTTCCAGCACCGGGTCGCGCTTGCGGGCGGTCTTTTTGCGTTTTGCT
This sequence comes from Trachelipus rathkii, assembly GCA_015478945.1. Taxonomy (NCBI): domain Eukaryota; kingdom Metazoa; phylum Arthropoda; class Malacostraca; order Isopoda; family Trachelipodidae; genus Trachelipus; species Trachelipus rathkii. The sequence goes on from JABUQX010139510.1 coordinate 10,888, forward strand.
TCACGTGATCTACAATATCAATCTGTGACATTATTATTATCTATTCAGTGAAATTTTATACTAATTTTCGCTCATGTAGTATATATTATAAAAATATGATATTTATATTTGATGAAAATAAAACACTTTTAATAACAAATCAGGTTAACTTGTGCCCGCTTAACAGTCTTTAAAATTGACTAATGTATTTTTTAACATATATGTAATTATATTTTTTTTTGTTGTGTTCTAAGAAAGTTAATAAACAACACGCTGATTGACAAATACAAGTGTTAAGAACAGGAAAGTTATTTTCAAAAAAGACGTAAAATATATTCTCCTGACCATCACGATCGAGGGTTCTATATGAGATTAGGATTACTCCGACCATTCCAGTAGGGAACATTTCCTCTTACCTGCTGGATCTTAACCAGATGTCTCGACTGTTTACAGTTTGATTATTTTATATAATAATTAATACTTGTTTCTTCCCTTCTTTTATGTTTCAACGCATACATACTGGATTTAACCCGTTTTTGACACTGGTATTAGTGGGCTAATATATACTCAGCCTGGGTAATTCAACAAGTCTTATCTCTAATTATAGGCCTAAATTATAGGCCTAACGTAGGTTATTGCACTCCACAATATTTTTACAGAAAAAAGGGTCCCAGTTTGGAAAAATAATATTTTTGACCTGGATTGAGGCTCTATCGCCCCCGGGATTAGCAAAAAGTGAGTTCCTAAACTTTGGACCTGAGTAGGTTTTTATTTTCGACTATCATTTTATTTCTATTGCAGTTATTTGAGAATTTTAGTATTACAGTTTTTCGTATATTCTGTGTGGTGCGGGTGTTTGTGTTTTCACTATCGTGATGGAATTGTCAATGTTACATAGATTATTATAATATATATATGAGAAAATCCGAATTATTAAAAAAACTTTAGAAAATTTTTTTGCTCAAATTTATCTTGTAATATATCATGTATAATTATTGGTTTATTTTTAAATGAACTCTAGAAACTTTTAATAAAATCATGTTATGTTATACATATAAACCATTTGTTATTTTTGTTTATTTTTTATATTGTATTACATGGCTAAGATGATTAAGCACGTAAGTCATAGAACAAACAAAACGTGGCAATGCTGGTGTAGAGGGGTGCTAGGGCTGACCTTACTGATTACTGTTTAATTGGCTTTAAGGTACGTAAAAATATAAGTTTTATTTAATTCATAAAATTTTAGTAAACATTATTTTAATAATTCTCTAAGTTATAAAAATTTTTATAAACAAAAAGTATTACAGTTAATAATAAATTCTTTTGTTCAAAGATACTGATTGATTTATTATAGAAGTTTTAAAGAAACTTTGAAATATTTTAGTTATTTTGATAGAGTAATATCAATGTACGTGTTTTAATTAAAACATAAAATGTTTTAATAACATTTATATCGTTATATGTGTAAGTGAGTGTGCGTGTGTGTGGGTGTGTGTTGTGTAAAGTAACGTAATATCTGTGTGTGACGTGTAATTAAATCTGTGGTGTTGTAAGTAAATCTGTGTGTGTTGTAAGTAATCTGTGTGTTGATAGTTAATCCTGTGATGGAGTGTAAGTAATCTGTGTGAGTGGTAAGTAAATCTGTTGTGTGAGATTGTAGTAATCTGTGTGAGTGTAGGTAAATCTGGGTGTGAGTATCTGTGTGTGAGTGTAAGTCAATCTGTGTGTGAGTGTCGTTGTGTGTGTGTGTGTGTGTGTTGTGATGTGTGGTGTAAAGTGTAAATGTAAATGTCTATGGGAAAATGTAAGTGTCATATAGTGAAATGTGTGTATAAGTGTCCATAGTGACATTGTGTTGTTATGAGTGTTAGTGTGCTGTGTGTGTGGTGTCGACCCCATGCGTGTGTATAAGTGTAAATGTAAGTGTCTAGTGGGTCTTAAAGTGTAACGTGTCATAGTGGATGTTGTGTATAAGTGTGCATAGGTGAACTGTGTGGTATAAGTGTAAGTGTGTGTGTGTGTATGTGTGTGTGTGTTAACGTGTGTGTGTGTGGTGGTGGTGTGTGTGTGTATAGTGTGTTAGGTAATCATAACAATAGGCATGAAGTAATCAACACTAAGTATAATATAAAATAATAAAATAATAATAATAAAAATCATAATAAAAATATAAAAATATAATAATAAAATAAAAAAAGTTTAAACAAAATAAAAAAACATAATGTAATAAATATATGAGTTAAAGCAGTAAACATATGAGTTAAAAGCAGTAAAACAATGAGTTACAAGCAGTAAAACATGAGTTACAAGCAGTAAAGCAGTAAAACAAAAGCAAAACTACTCCCTCCTTGGTGTTAGGTCACACTTCTATTGATTTACTGATTTACTGCTTTAAGATATGTAATGTTAATGAATATATTTTGTTAAGAGGCACGTAAAACACATATTGAGTTAGCGAGTAAAACATGAGTTAAGCATGTAAAAACAGTAAAAACAAAAGCATACTAATGCCCTTGGTGCTATGTAACATCTCTTCTATTGGATTTACTGGATTTACTGCTTTAAATAGGTATGGTAATGTTAATTGAAATATTGTGTTAAAGGCAGTAAACATATGAGTTAAAGCAGTAAACAAATGAGTTAAAGCAGTACAAAGGCAGTAAGAAAAAAAGCATACTAACTCCTTGTTGTCTAGCAGTGGTAAGTAAGTAAGCATCCTGCTGTCTATTGTTTACTGATTTACTGCTGGCTTTAAAGGGGTATGTAATTTTAATAATATGTTGAGTTAAAGCAGTAAAAACATATGAGTTAAAGCAAGTTAAAGCAGAATTAAAGCCGTAAAGCAGTAAAACAAAGCATAACCTAACCCCCTGTTGCTAGTGATGTATCACGCTCTATTGATTACTGATCTTTACTGCTTTAAAACAAGTATGTAATTTTAAACTAAATAATGTGAGTTTAACAAGCAGTAACAAACATATGAGTTAAGGCGTAAACAGACATCATGAAGTTAAAGCAGTAAAGGGAGCAGATAAACAAGCATACTAAATCCCTTTAGGTGCTTAGGTAACACCTCTATTGACTTACTGATTTACACAGGTCATTTGTATGTTAATTTTTTAACTGTTTTTCGTACAATTTAGTAAAATAAAATGTTTATATATCAGACACTCTGGTTTTTTTTCTTTCATTAATAATCCAATTTTAAAAAAAATTTATACAATTAAAAAAAATTAAGTTAAAATATAAAAGATGTCTGTAATGAGTTACAGTTTTAGTTTCGCGAAAATGTTTTTTGATCCTAACAATTAATTTAAGTTATAATAAAAAATGAAAAAGTGACTCGTAGTATATATATATATAATAGTATATATATTTTTCTTTTTTTCATTGTGGGGAAATATTGCACCTGCGGGCGCACGGGGCGCTGCGGGCTGGTACGCGGAAATATAATTGCGCCTGCGGGCGCAACGCGGCGGGCGGGGAATATTGCGAGCTAGCGGGCGCCCGCGCGGGCGGGGACGCGGCGGGAGGCACCTGCGGGTGCGGGGTCGTGGGCCCTCGCGCGGTGGGATCATGCTGCATGGCTGCGGCCTGGTGGGTCAAGCTTATGATCTAGACGTAGACAAAAGATGAGTCATGTCATCAAAACTGAATCATCAATATAGGTGGTATCAGAGATGAGGTAGCCAAAAGATGAGTCATCAAAGACTAACGCAAAAAAATTGAGCTTCGAGTGTGTGAGTGTAAATGTAAAGTGTTCCTGTGCGTGTGAGTGTAAGTGTACCTGTGTGTGAAGTGTAAGGGTCTATGGCGAGTGTAAGTGCTTATAAGTGTTTATAAAACTACTACTGCCATAGTAGGAAGCATTCTGCAGTAATTGTAACTAACACCAACTGCGATTCCTCATTACCTTATTACCTAGGGGTAGACACCCATATTAGGGCTACTTCTAGGGCTCAGGGGAAAGGCTAGAACAAGGCTTGAACTAAAAGTGGCACTCGAGTTGGCACCTTATGTGGCACTCACTTGGCACTATAGTGGCACTCACTTTGGCACTCATTGGCACCTACCTTGGGCACTCACATCTGACATCTCATGTGGCAGACTCACTTGGCACTCGACCTGGCA
>JABUQX010139510.1:27500-32500 GCA_015478945.1 Trachelipus rathkii
TCTCTCTCTCTCTCTCTCTCTCTCTCTCTCTCTCTATATATATATATATATATATATATATATATATATATATATATATATATATATATGTATATATATATATATATATATATATATATATATATATATATATATATGTATAATATGCTGTAATATATGTAAAGATCAATATATCGATATGTATATATAATAATAATAATATTAATAATCGTCATATCGCAATTGACCATTAATTATATTTTTGGGTGCATTGCAAATATAATAATTTTTTGGGGGGTAAAATAATAAAGTAAAACCTTTTTTTCAGATAGAGTTTATATATTATAATATACCCTCTTATTTTTTACTTTATGAGTTTATGTAAAACTCAAAAAATAATAATAATTTTGTACCAGTTTATAGTTATCAAGAAAATTTGAAATTTAGGAATCTAAAGAAATTTATTAAGGAATTTTAAAATATGTGTTAGCACATGTGTATAACAGTTTCCAGTAGTGATTTTGCCTTTAAAATCTATTAAAACCATTAAAAACTACATTAAAACCAATAAGTAGCATAAAAACCCACTAAAAACCAAAAAAAACATTGGTTTATTTGTTTATTTAAAAAAAATTTTTTTTTTAAACATGGTTTTTTTCCAACCCTATATATATATATATATATATATATATATATATATATATATATATATATATATATATATATATATATATATATATATATATATATATATATATATATATATATATATATATATATATATATATATATATTTATATATATATATATTTTCGTAAAAAAGAACATATAATGGGAAAGGTAAAGAAATTAACTGCCTTCTCCGGGATTGAACCACCGTCATGTTGCGACTGAGGACAATATACCCGATGCTATACAACTGAGCTATCCCACAACCCAAAAAAGTTCGATTCAAAATGGTTTATAAAGCAACCGCTCCCTTCAAGGCGACATCACCAGGTGTCCAGCCTGTCCTATCCCTCGTTCTTTTATATTGTAGATGTTAAATATTGCATAGTAATCGCAATTATATAAGATGTTAAAAAAAGAAAAAAGAACATACAATGGGAAGGTAAAGAATTAACTGCCTTCTCCGGGATTGAGCCACCGCCATGTTGCGACTGAGGACAATATACCCGATGCTATACAACTGAGCTATCCCCCAACCCAAAAAAGTTGAATTCAAGAACAGTTATAAAGCAACCGGAGAAGGCAGTCAATTCTTTGCCTTCCCCCGTACTATGTTCTTTCGCCCAGCATCTCATATAAATGCGATTACTATACAATATTGGCATCTACAATATCAAACGAGGATAAGTGGCTGAACATTGATGTGCGAACTCGGTGCTATAACTATTTGAATCAACTTTGGGTTGGTGGATGCTTTCAGTTGCTGCCGAGTATAATATCTCAGCCTGTAACCTCGGAAGAAAAACTGAATGCTTAAATATATGTTCTTTCTTGTATCTAATATAATTGCATTTTTATACAATATTAAACATTACAATATAAAGAACGAGGGATAAGACAGGCTGGACACCTGGTGATGTCGCCTTGAAGGGAGCTCGGTTGCTTTATAACTGTTCTTGAATCCAACTTTTTTGGGTTGGTGGATAGCTCAGTTGTATAGCATCGGGTATATTGTCCTCAGTAGCAACATGGCGGTAGTTCAATCCCGGAGAAGGCAGTTAATTCTTTACCTTCCCATAATATGTTCTTTCTTTAACATCTTAAATAATTGCGATTACTATGCAATATTTAATATATATATATATATATATATATATATATATATATATATATATATATATATATATATATATATATATATATATATGTATATACTATATATATATATATATATATATTATTTTGCATGTAGTAGAAACACGTTTTGATGTATTTGGTGTTTCCTACCATTCTATTTATCTAAATGTTTCCATCTGTTTCTCTTTCATTTAAGATTCTGCAAAGGTTTCTGTCTATTGAATTTTGGAAGCCTTTATCATTGTCTTTAAAATAGAACTCAAGTAAAATACACAATTTAAAGAAAATAAATCTACTTTGAGGATTAGGTTTACGAGTATATATGAATCAAGTTAGTAGTATGAGAGTCGAGTTCCTTATTCGCCCAATATATATATATATATATATATATATATATATATATATATATATATATATATATATATATATATATATATATATATATATATATATATATACTATATATATATATATATATATATGCCGATATCGTTGCAAAATCGTTAGAAAAGCAGAGTCGCAATTCACAGCGCTCGGGTTCATATACCTACATTCACTTTTATAGTCAATATATATTGTTTAGCCTTGATTTTATATATATATATATATATATATATATATATATATATATATATATATATATATATATATATATATATATATATATATATATATATATATATATATATATATATATATATAATATATATATATATATATATAAATAAATATAGAAAAGAGAGATAGAGAGAGGTAGATAGATAGATAGATAGATAGATAGATAAATAGATAAATAGATAGATAGATAGATAGAGAGAGAGAGAGAGAGAGAGAGAGAGAGAGAGAGAGAGAGAGAGAGAGAGAGAGAGAGAGAGAGAGAGAGAGAGAGAGAGAGCAAAAAACGAGATAAATTGCACCTAGGGCAGGGGTCGGCAACCTGCGGCTCGCGAGCCACATGCGGCTCTTTGGATGTGAAGCTGCGGCTCTTTAGTTCCATACGCAAATATTATTTATTTAAAAAAAAAAACATTTAAAAATCGATCGTTCTGAATCGATGACAGCAGATGACAAGTTTTGCAATTATTTACTAAGACTTAGTAAATAATTGCAAAACTTGTCATCTGCTGTTTTGGATACCTAAATAATAATTTTAAAAATTCTTTATTACAGCTTCACCGCAAGCATGGCATCTACAAAAAAAAGAGAAGAACTGAAGAAGAGCATCGAGAATTCAATCGGGATTGGACGGAGTCGTTCGCTTTCATATGCAACTCAGATGGCCTTCCGACTTGTCTCATTTGCCACGAAAAACTCGCACACAATAAGAAATCAAATTTAGAGAGACACTTCACTAAAAAACATACTCAGTTTGCTAGTAAATATCCAGCCGGCGAAGAACGAAAAAAAGCTGTCGACGAGCTCCAAAAACAAAAACAGCAATCAAGTTCCATGTTAAGTAACTGGACGCAATCTACAAGTAATGTTAATCTGGCAAGCTTCGCGGTATCACTAGAAATTGCAAAAAAAGGCAAACCATTCACAGATGGTGAGTATGTCAAAGATTGCTTCATACTTGCATCTGAAGAACTGTTTCGGGATTTCAAAAACAAACCAGAAATCTTGAAAAAAATCAAAGATTTGCCACTATCCGCTAAAACAGTACAAGATAGAATAGCTAAAATGTCTTCAAATGTAACATATTTGCAGGTGGAAGATATTCAACTTTCTTCTGCCTTATCACTTGCTATAGATGAGTCTTGCGACATAAAAGACACGGCACAAGTTGCCCTTTTTGTCAGGTATATGTCTTCCCAAGGTCCAAAAGAAGAACTTCTAGGATTGCTACCGCTCTCGGGACAAACTAGAGGGGAAGATATAGCGAATGCCGTGCAAAAATGCCTTGAAGACAATAAGATCGATTTAAATAAAATCGTTTCAATAGCAACTGATGGAGCCAGAAGTATGACAGGAAAAAATAAAGGGGCAACAACGATTCTTCAGAGCAAAATAAACCACGAAATTCTTACGTTTCACTGCATAATACACCAAGAAGCGCTTTGTGCCCAAACATTTCCGGCCGAAATAGTTGAGGTCATGAATTTGGTAATCAAGATTGTTAACAGCATCTTGTCAAAAGCACTCTACCATCGTCAGTTTAAAGAATTCTTAAACGAAATGGAGACTCAGTATTCCGACCTCCTTCTTCACAATAAAGTGCGATGGCTTTCCAAAGGTAAGGTGTTGAAACGTTTTGCTTTGTGCTTGAATGAAATAAATACATTCCTAAATGAAAAAGGCATTAATCACCCTGAATTAGAGAACGACAAATGGTTGCAAAAATTTTACTTTATGGTGGATATCACAGCGAAATTAAATGAGCTGAATCTAAAACTGCAAGGAAAGGGAAACCCAGCCTATGTTTTGGTAGAAGAATTGGTTTGTTTTGAAGAAAAATTAATTCTTTTTGCAGAAGATATTCAGAGCGGTAAATTACTTCATTTTCAATTTCTAAAGCAATATCGCGATAAAACCAGTGCAACTGTTGACACGAATTACTTCAGCACAGTTATAAAAAAAATTAAAGATGAATTTGCTGACAGATTTGAGCAATTCAAAACCAACAAAACCACTCTAGCATTCATAGTAAATCCTCTCAACACAAATAGTAACGAAATCCACATTGAGCCATTTGGAATTGATACTGGATCTCTAGAAATGCAATTGATCGATTTAAAAAGTAAAGCTTTGTGGAGTGGAAAATTTACAGAGTTGAAAAGCAAGTTGGAAGAGTTGGAGGTCCAGAAATGTATGTACGTAACGCAACAAAAGTGGACAGCTTTAAAAGAAATGCCGCGAGTTGAGGCACTTATATTCGACGCATGGAATAGTCTTCCAGATTGCTACAGTGAGGTGAAGAAGTTGGCATTTGGAGTGCTGACTATCTTCGGATCGACATATTCGTGCGAGCAAGCGTTCTCTTGCATGAATATAATTAAAAGTAAAGTAAGAAGCCAACTAACAAATGAAAATTTAGAGTCGTGTTTGAAACTTAAAACAACAAGTTATGAGCCAAATTTATCCAAACTTTCTAAAACCATGCAAAGCCAACGCTCCCATTGAATTTGTTTGCTCAAATGTATGTTATTGTTTTTTTTTTATTTTAGTAAAGTTTAAATTTTCTACTTGAATAACCATGCAAAGCCATCGCTCCCATT
>JABUQX010139511.1:0-20692 GCA_015478945.1 Trachelipus rathkii
TAAAACATTATCGTCTTTCCTCTCTCTCCGTCCCAGCTCTGCTCTAAGACAGATCGTGTTCTGTTCCAGACGCTCAAGTTTCGGTCCTCGCAGGTCCTCTCTCTCGATCTTTTCTCCTTACAATATCTTATAAAATAGTAGTAGTTATGGTACGTATAGAATAATACCCTTAATATATACTATTATATTATTACTGTGCTTATATCATATATATATTATTATATATATATACATACACCACCACCCTATATATATATATATAATATATATAATGATATGTATATATATATTATAGTACTATATATGTAATAAATATATATATATCTAACACAACCTTATTTCTTTTAAAATAGGAACAAAAGCTTCTATAAAATGGTGTATCTCAATCAATTATAAATATCTTAATTTGGACTTTTCATTTCTTGTGTTCTTAAACCTAATTAATTTTACCCAGTATGTAAGATTAAGCATGAAAATTTAAAAACGCAATAATGTTTCTGACGATGAATTCAAGTTTCATAAAGAAAAAGGCGGGAACATTCAATTCCCATGGAACTATATATACTAACTATATATACTTATCTAATATATGTTATATCATTTCATATATATATATATATATATATATATATATATAAGTTATATATATATATATAATATATATATAATATATATTTATAATATACTTTATACTAAACGCTCATCATTTATTTTCTGCTATTTTCTAAACGTTCAACATGCCCGTACAGTAATAAATTATTTATAAATTAACATTTATTTGTGTTGAATATTATTGGCAAAACTGCATTTAATGCTATCTTGAATATATTTAATAATAATAAATCGAACGAAAGGAACAAATACTGAAATAGAATATTGATTATTATTGTTCAATTTATTATTAATAGTACAGAGTGTGAAAATAAATAAATTCCGATAAAATACTCAAGACTTCATCATTAGTTTAAGATGGTTTATTTCCATCATTCTGGAACTCAATCAAGGCACACATATATATATATATATATATATATTCGTATTAGTATATTTTGCAACAGTTAACTTGCTCGTCTGGCTGCTAGACGTATATATCTTATATATATAAGACCTATATATATATATATATATATATATGTATATATTATTATATATATAATATATATTAGGCTATACTTACTCTATATATAAATATTATATACTATATATATATATATACTAATATAATATATATAATTAATATACTACTATGGTTGTATGGTTTACTATCTATCATATACTTACCTATTCTATATCAAATATATTACTTATATTATATCTATAACGATGTACTTAACTACTATACTATAATATATAACAATAATATATATAGATATATATAGACTATCTATAAAGATATTTATTATAATTTATATACAATATCAGGTTATTATTATATTATATATATAGAATATATATATATTAAATTTCCTTTTCACGTGATTTGTCCCCTTTTCAAAGGGTTACACGTGGGGGGGGGCTATAGGAAATCGAACTTTAAGGCCGGCTATCCCAACCAGCGCCACCTACGTGTTGCCAGCCGAGTTTTAATTCTTGCCCCCAGGAAGATAAAACTTAGACTGCTGCGCGGAGGATTAAACCAGCGTCCTCTCGCATGAGAGTCGGTGAGTCAACCTCCTACTCCACAAGGCAGAAAACAAAGAACAATTACGGGAAGATAAAGAAAACATGCCGTATCTGGGATAGAACCACCGCATGTTGCGACTGAGAAATATGCACTCTGCGCTTTAGCATTGAACCCAATTCTCAAACCAAAAAAAGAGAACGTGTACTTTGTTTTGCGTCAGATATACGTCAAAGCGATATCACCAGGTTTTCATCCTTTTCTTCCCACGTTCCAAATGTTTTCTTTATCTTTCCGTAATTAGCTTTTTGTTTTCTGACTTATTAATTGCGGTTAATGCAATATTAAAATAGTTTAAAATATTGGGAATGGGGAAGAATAGGGTGAAAACCATTTGATGTCGCCTTGACGGAAGCTCTTAAAGTTGTTCTTGAATCAAGCGTTTTTGGGTTTGAGGATGGCTTAGTGGTAAAGCGTCTAGTACATGAGGTATTTCGATCCCAGATGGGGCATCTTTTCTTTATCTTCCCGTAATTGTTCTTTGTTTCTTGACTTCTTAATTGGGATATATATATATATATATATATATATATATATATATATCATATATAATATATATATCCATATATATATATTATACTATTAATATAATCAATTATACTCTATATTATATAATTTATATTATATATATAATCTTGATCTTATTAATTATTATATATATATTATATATTTATATATATATATAAAATAAACAAATGCTTATAATTCTGCTGATATTAAAACATTGAAAAAGGAATTATTATGGTAGAAAGAATCCTTATAATTGTTTATATTCCAAGAAACAGAATCAATATTTTGGTCAGTTTATGAATATTTGATCTATTTTTACCGAATATATATATTTAATGTATTTATTTAGTCACAAACTGAAAGCAAAAAAAAAAAAAATTATGAATGATGGTAAATGAATATTTTATGTATTCAATAGTTTGATTTTTAGGATTTAAATAAAATTTAATATTTTAATGTAGATTATATTGAGTGAAACTGTGTAGGAATTAAAAAAAGAATATATAAGAAGCTCGTAAAGTCGGCGTCATTGCCGCCTCACCGGCGAATTATTGATCCAAATATATAAACACCTTAATAAACATACTTTTTTGGTAATTTGATTGGTTAATTTTAAGCTCTTAGTAACCAGTCAAAAAAGTTTATATTATAACATGCTACTACATAAGTAACACCTTGTAGCAGAATATATGCATTAGCCGCTAACCATTGAAGTAGCAATGATGCCAACTGTGCAAAACGTGCATTGCCCTTGAGGAGGTATACTCCAATTGAATTTTTTCCTACGCTCTAAATAATTATATCAGTATTAACGCGTCCATTTTAATGATCATAAATATTATTTTTATTATTATCATTATTATTATAAAATTTTCTTCCAATCTCGGAGGGAAACTTCTCTAGTTAATTGCTACCTAGGAAGTGGAAGAGGGATTGAACCCAAGTTCTTGCCTTGCACTTCTGTTGCTCTACAGATTGAGACATGGTACCATCAAATTGCATATACTATTTAAAAGTTACTTCCATTTTAATCGAATTTTAAACTCACCATCTATCCATTTTGATCTTGTAATGTGATATGTGTGCATGTGTGTATGGTACACACTATATTGAAAGAAGTGCTTAAATGATACGCGTTATTTTATGCTAATTAATAACACATTGGTGATATTCCACAAAAATACCGCGTTAAACCTCATAAAAGGTTTTAGAATGTAGGATTCGCTTGGGTGATTGAATCTCGGATTTTCACCAATCGAGCTCATCTCCCTACAATTTCGCCAGCAGTAGGCTTGCCTCACATTAGGTCCCTTCTATACTACTCATTGATCTATTCTACTGGCTCTTGAGTTCCACAGAAATGCCGCGTTTTGAGGCTAGCATAGAATGGGCCTTACATGAAACATATCAAATATTATTTTCGTAATACCTCAAATTTGTCAGCAATGTCCAGCATTACCAGATTAGGTCAATAGTGGAAGAAAGAAAATCAAAGGTTAATCACAAAACTAAAAGAATGAAATGCAAAGGTTAACCGCAAAACTATAAAGAAGAAATACGAAGGTTAATCACCAAACTATAAGAAAGAAATACAAAGGTTAATCGCAAAACTATAAAAGAGAAATACTAAGGTTCATCACAAAACTATAAGAAAGAAACACAAATGTTAATCAGAAAACTATAAGAAAGAAATACAAAGGTTAATCACAAAATTAAAAAAATAAAACACAAAGATTAATCGCAAAACTATGAGGAAGAAATGCAAAATTTATCGCAAAACTATTAAAAAGAATCACCAAACTATCAGGAAGAAATACAAAGGTTAACCACAAAACTGTAATAGAGAAATACAAAGGGTTATCACAAAGCTATGATGAAGAAATAGAAAGGGTAATTACAAAATTATGAGAAAGAAATACAAAGCTTAATCACAAATCTATAAGAAAGAAATACAAATGTAAATCACAAAACTATAAGAAATAGATACAAAGCTTAATCACAAATCTGTAAGAAAGAAATACAAAGGTTAATCACAAATCTATAAGAAATAAATACAAATGTTAATCACAAAACTGAACATTAATATATGATGATTAAAGTACTAGTAGTATAATCATTACGCCTCGCTTACCTCTTAATGGATATGTTTTGGATTTTAAGATATTTATTGCTTAAGATTAAGATTTTAAATACTTATTATTCCTCTAAATTTTTTAATAAATTACTAAAGAAAATAAACGCAAATTAGGAGAGTATTTAGAGCTCTTACATTAAGCAGTGTCGTAGCTATATACACTAGGGTTGGTATGGCGCCAGAATTATTCCTCACAGCACCGCACTACCAGCATTTTTTTTCGCACCACATAGTACCGTTAGGATTTTTTTCTTACGTCACCGCACAGGACAGCACAATCTGTTTTGCAAAGTAACATCGCACACCACATTACACCCTGCACCGAATCGCACCGGAAAACTGAAATTGTGTGACGCACCGCAACGCACATTGCTACACCAATGTATCGACGCACTGCAACGCACATTGCTACACCAAACTATCCGCACCGCATTACACATTACTGCGCCGGAACGTCAGCCAACCCTGCAATGAACCTTAGTCACTGAGGTTTTCTCATATATATATGTATATATATATATATAATATATATATATATTATATTATAATATATATAGCCTTTGTATATTATAGATATAACTACTATTTTTATATTTGAGGTGTTATCTATTATATATTATTATACTATATATATATAAAGTACTCCATTATAATTTTGTATTTTAAAAGAATTAATGTACTAACATAAAAACAAATGAATTTGGAATTTCTTTAAGAAAATTTATCTGAAAGTTAAAAATATAGATCTAATAATCCGATTTACTTACACACAGTGTACAGTATTATAAGTTACTTAATTGTCTATTATGATTTACTTACACTGTGTATTACAAGTTACTAAAAATGTGTATTTAAAAGATGCTTAGGCCGTGTATTATAATTTATTTACACTGTGTATTATAAGTTACCTATATTGTGTATATAAGTTATTAACTGTTTTTTATAAGTTACTTACACTGTAAATTATAAATTATTTATACTGTTTTATGTTACTAACATTGTTTATTATAAGTTACTAACACTCTAATTATTTCTTCCTTATATCACGTGGTAATTTTTTATTTAAACATTGTATTATAAATTAGTTACTTATACGGTGTATTATGAGTTACTACATTATTTATTAGTTACTAGCACTGTGTATTATAAGATACTTACACTGTGTATTATAAGTTATTTATACTGTGTATTATAAGACTTTAAGCCTTAACCATAGCTCAATTGGTATAGTGACATAGTCACATGGCAAGGGCCTGGGTTCGATCCCGAGTCCGGATACTAGGTTGTAGAAGATTAGAAAATTCCCCCTCCTTGAATAGGGCTATGCCCGTGAGATGTGAACTTTTTATTATTAAAAAAGAAAAAAAATTACTCCTCAAAATAAATCACAGTATCCTTAAACCAAAAAACTATAGCGAAAGAAAACATGTTTCAATATTATTTATATTTATTGCTTGGTAGGTGATAAGTCTATTAAAAGATTTCACAATATGGATTAATTCTAGACTCCTTGATGACTAATAACTTGGTATATATTTAACCACATTAAATATAATATTATCTAATATATATATATATATATATATTATATATTATCTATATATATTATATATTATATAATATATAGTATATATTATATCCACTATATATGGCGATATATATACCTTATATATATTTAGTAATAGGTGATCTTAGTATTTCGTAGTAGTTTTTTGAGGTGGAGTATATAGCATAGAATTGACTATAGTAATATCTATATATATACTTATATCTGTGAATTATATATATATACGTGAGTTTTTATATCTTTTATTTCTTCTATATTTAGTTTATATAAATTATCTCATATATATTTTAGAATATTTATATTTAGTATTGTAAATTTATATACTGTATAGGGTATACTATATCTATAGTATATAATATATATATATCTATTCTATATTACCCTGTTCATTTCATTCTACCTACATCGGTTAACCCCGTCAATCCCGAGATCTGATATTGTTTTATATATATTTATTATATATATTTGGTGGTATTTTAATACAACTGTAACCACATACTATACTACGAGCTAATAGTGAGTATATAAAAAAGATTTATTGCATATTGAGAAGTATATAGATGCCTATCACTTTTACCTATACCCTATATACATTATTTAAAGTAGCACTGGATCAAAGGGAGAAACATCTTTAGGGATGAAAATGTGTAGTAAATAAACGAGGCTCAAGTGTATCATTATTGAACTGCAAATAAGTGTTAATAGTTCTTCCACATCATTGTCACAATAAGACTCTCTTGATCTCTAATTTTATTGACAAATTATCGAATTGGAGAAGTAACAAAGAAAGAAACTTTATTTTATTTTAATTTTTAACTTTTTATCTTTTCCCTTCTTTAAATCTGATAAAAAAAAAAAATTCAAGAAAACTATTTTTTTTATTCTTTTGCTTATCGCTGATCGTAAAATCTTGTATTATTTTTTGTGCATATATATATTATAATAAATTATTATGTTAAACACATATATTACGAATACCTATATATCGTAATTATAATATTATTTTGTCCTCTTAATATATATAATATATAATATTATATATTATATGTATACGAGATTAGAAAATACAATATAACGATCTAATCGAAAATATAGAATTAATTCGAATCTATATGATGCTATAATAGAATCTTCTGATCGCGGTGTTGCGTGCTCGCGGCAGAGTCTTGTTGCGGCGTAATATTGTCGTTGCATAGATGTGTTGTTTGTAGGTATGTGTGTGTATAGATATTCTTTTCATTGCTTGTTTACTGTATTACAAAGAATTATTTTACAGCTGTAATTAAAATTAGTCCATCCTTTGATCATGGATAATTACTGTAACTGTTGTATACATATTGGTTAATCACACGTTTCCTCATATTGAATTTCTAAGCTTCATATCTAATAATATTATCCCAGATGATAAACACTTCTTCTGCACTTCCGTCTTTCATTTTTCTAATTTTATTTATGCCAGAAAAGTTTTTCAGAAGTTTTTTACTGTTCTATTTTTCATTTTTACTCGATTCTAGGTACACGTTGAAAATATTTGTGTAACCTCAGGATCATCTGTCGCTAGCATGCCTGCACGGGAAGCAGTTCAAGCTCTTTCCACACTCACCACCCATTACTACATATAGTGTTCCATTTTTCACTTTGTTCAATTTTTTTTTAACATTCTATTTCATCTTATTTTTCGAGATCATTATGTCCTAGATGCGGTTCCGCAAACTACTAGAAAAAAGGGACAATTTAACCCCCATTACCCTACGCAAGTTCCACAGCATCTCAGCGGGCATTACCCTCTCTCTTTTAATTCATAGTGCACTTTGTACTTTCCAGCTAGAAACCTAACGCTTTCATAGAAGTCAAGCAATCAATGTGTTGGCGTCCGTAGTTTTGTCTTGGTGCGAGCACGGTTGATAACTATAGCTAGAAACTGTCATTCAACTGGTTCTGATAAGAAGGTAAGTTTGGCGTTATACATTAAAATTTATTTGTACTATTTATAATACTACTTCATTACGATCTGTGATATACGATTATAATTTTTAGACATCTCCCTATCATTTAACACAGCTAATGACCTTCTAATGTATTTTCTTTACGACTAATAGATTTAAGGCAGGTTTTTTAATGTCGTCGTCGCTAAGTGGGTAATGCGGTTCAGGCAGGGATTGTTCCGAGACTACGTGGTGCCTTACTGGGCTTCACCTATTGCTTTCGACGCCCTCGTGTCTGGGGCGTATCTTGTCTGCTGGAAGAGGCAAAAATAAATTAATAGCGGCCTAATAATGTTTATAACTCCACGAGCGAAGACGGATTTTATTAATTTTAAATTTTATTTTTGCTCTCTCGTTCATTTATCGCTCATTACCCCATCAAAACAACTCTAGATCATACTGGCATATAATCCATATGGTGTTATTTAATACTCCTGAGACAGAAATTAAAATTTATATCACATCGTATTTAACTAAATCATATAAAGGTCAATCTATCTTACTTCCCTTCAGTTTATCTATTTGCACATTCATTTCTTTCAACTCATTCAAAGAAAATCAGTTTCTATATCAAACTATTTTAGCTATTATATATAGCTTGGTTTTTTAAGAAAGCTTTATTAAGGTACAGTAGGATGCTTGCCCATCCCGCCAGATCATTGCTTTTCTATTATGTTTCATCACTCGATGATTCCCGGCTTAGCATAAAAGGAATAATGATTCATTAGTCTGATGTATAGACTTTTTCATTTAATTTTTAATTTCCATTAACTTCGTAATTAACTAGGTCCAGTTGTTATTTTTCTTTTCCATCAGATTACATGTGGATTCATAAATATGCTATACATCACCTTGAAAAGCGTTTTTTTGAATATAAATCATTGAGATTCGGCTTATATAAAAGGAATAATGATTCTCGGGCTTAGAATACATGATTCGCTAACCTAATATAGCTTGTAATTAAAACAGTAATGAGTTATAACTATAGATGGGTTTTAAACTATGGGTAGGAAAGGTTTCTATGATGTTGCCATAAATTCCCATAAAAAAATGTATAAAAAGTTAATTTTAATAATTTTAAATTTTATTCCATCGTATTAAACGGGCAAATAAAACTGTCTGAAAAGATTTTTTACATAAAATTAATTTAAATAATTAAATTATATAACTTGTTATAATATAATTTACATATTCAAAGATATAATACGTTATAACTAAAGATAAGGGGTTTTTATGCTAGGGGTAGGATGGGCTTCCGTGATGTTGCCATATATTCCCAGAAAAAAGCAAAATATTAAACGTTAACTTTTATAATTTTTAATTTTTACCTTCGTATTTAACGCGCAAAAAAACTGCCTTAAAATATATTTTATATATAAAATTAATTTATACAATTTAATTATATAACTTGATATAATATATTTTGTAAATTAATTAAAGAAATACGTTGTAAATATAGATAAGGGTTTTTTTAAGCTATGAGTAGGAGGAGCTTCCGCGATGATTGCCATAGGTTCTCAGAAAATTATAAAATATAAAACGTTAATTTTTATAATTTTAAATTTTATTCCTTATTTAACGCGGAAATAAAGAAAAAATAAAAAAAAGTGACCTATGCATATTGAAGAGGATTTTGGTACACTGTGCAATAGTAAAAAATTATTACACTAATTTATATAATTAATTAAGGTTTTTCATTTTGAAGCTAGACTTTATTGTCGCGAAGTTGATCGGCTTTGCAAGGCAAGGGGTTTGAGTTCAATCCCTTGTCCGGATCCTAGATAGTGATTACCTAGATCAATTCCCCTCCTAGAATTAGGCAGCACAATGTGAGGTGTGAAAAAAAGATATCTAAATTGGGGCTGTATCTTTCATTATTCATTAAAATTATTTTCTTGAACCCTAATCCATTTTAATACAACGGTGTTGCGTACCTGGCTCAGATGATTGTCTGAGTTCAATATCTGATTTTTCGAACACCCTGTAATCTGAGCTATTGTTATTGTGGAGTTAATACCAGGTTCATCGAATATCAAATACATTATGAATCAATTTTGTGTTCCATTGTCTGAAAGAAATTATTGGGTAATAAAATGAATTAAAATTCATCTTCAACTTGTAAATTAAGTATCTAGACATCATATGAATTTTAATGCGGAATTTGCTCATAATTATAATTTTCTTCGTGTATGGTGCTATGTGTTGCTAAAAAGCAATATATGCCGGTCTCAAACCCGGATAAAAGTGAAGGGTTGCCACTACATTTTTAATAAACTAAATTTTCTATATATTTACCCAGTATATATAAAGAAGAGCTAGGCAAAGATACATGGGTTGCTGGCTGCTGGTTGGTTAAAAGATATATATTATATATATATATATATATATATATATATATATATAAAAAAATTTATATATATATATATATATATATATATATATATATATATATATATTTATTTATATTTATATTTATATTTATATTTATATTTATATTTATATATATATATATATATATATATATATATATATATATATATATATATATATATATATATATATATATATATATATATATATAAGAGTATATATATATAAAAGAGCATATATATATATAAATATATATATATATATATATTTCTTTAGATATATAATGAGAAGGAAGAAGCTCTCCTGAAGCGATGAGATTACCCACCATTGGGCATATATGGAGTCTTAGAGTACATCCCATGGCACTCCAGTGCCCAATTGTTCATCCCTTTTGCGCTCATATCCAAATTCTTCTTACGATGGAGTAAGCCTTTATCACGCACCTATAAATACTATTACAGACATCACCTTCTTTTACTGTAAATATATATATAAATATATATATATATAGTATATATATTTATATAGATATATAGCATATATATATATATATATATATATATATATATATATGTTATATATATATATATATATATATATATATATATATATATATATACAAGTAGGGGCCATTGCCCCCCCCTGGAATTTCAAAGCTTTTTGCTCCGCTGAAAAAAAATTTCAAAGCTTTTTGCTTTGCTGAAAAAATTTATATATATATATATATATATATATATGTTATTTATATATACATATTATATGTTATATATATATATATATATATATATATATATATATATATATATATATATATATATATATATATATATATATATATATATATATATATATATATATATATTTTGCCTTGATAAAAAATATATATATATATATATATATATATATCAAGCAACTTTCCCGCGAAAAAGCAAATTTGCAAACTTGCACAATAGCCTACAGCCCTACCTCTCTAGCCTCCCCTACTCTGCCCTCCCCTATTCCTGGCTGTAACTTCAGTTAAAATATATTTCAGACTTATGAACTGTACGACAACTGATAAATTTTTGCCATAAAAAGAAAGCTCTTTTTAGGGCAACAATTTATCATTCTCTTGTTTTTTAATATCACTGAGTCCAATATTGGGAATTAGATCCTCATTTCACTAAAAATGACATAAAATTTAATTGTGACATTTGATGGGAAAACACAACCGCAGCTTTTGACCTTAGTCAATTTCACGTAAAGTATATAACGTAGTCAATGTTTTATGTTGACATTTTTCCGAACCTAATATTTTTACATTTTGTATCAACTTCTACAATTTTTTTTCGAAATGACTTCCAACTTCTGAAATATACATAGATGGGTCTATTACGCACAAAATGCACATATTAGTTTTTTGATCTTGGAAATGAAGGTAAAAAAATAAAAAAGTAGGTTTTGAAATTCGACATTGCTGAGCACAATTTTCCAAAAATCAAAAAACTATGTGCAATTTGCGCGTAATAGACCCATCTATGTATATTTCAAGTTTGAAGTCTTTAAAAAAATTGTAGTAGTTTATACGAAAAAATATAAAAATTAGGTTCTGAAAAATGAAAACGCCGAAACAATGACTACAGACACAGAAAACACCTGAAAATGACGTTCTAGTGATAAAAAGCTGCGGTTTGCTTTTTTCCCCATCAAAATTGTCTGAAAATTATGAATTTTATGTCCATTTTTAGGTGGGGCTAAAATGGGGTCCCAAAATTCCCAATATTGGATGCTGCCCTTAGGAAACTGAAATAAATATATATATTTAATGGGAAACTACTTTGAAAAGTGTCCTAATTATTATTATTATTATTATTGAAATTTAATATGAATTTGATTCTTTTTCTAAGTTTTTTTATTTTTATTCGTTTTATTTCAATTATTATAATTTTTGGGAGTGAAATTATGAAATTTTTATTACTTGCTACCAAGATTTCTACATTTAATACCTATTTATCTAACTTTCGCTTTAAATAAACTTCTTTTAAAAGTCTCACATTTTTGCCCCCATTCTACTATTCATTTATATATATATATATATATATATATATATATATATATATATATAGCAGCAGTTATGTTTTTTTATATATATTTTATATATATATATATATATATATATATATATATATATATATATATATATATATATATATATATATATATATATAATATATATATATATATATATATATATATATATATATATATAAGATTGCTAGCAAATTTAAAAAGGAAAAAAAAATATTTTAAATTATCACAATGGATAAATTTGTAATTAAGAGGCCTCGCCTTAGTGATAATTATAATTACTCTTTGACTGAACAAACCACGGACACATTGAATGATGGTACTGGTTCATATTTTAGTGTTAATGCAAATGGCAGTGCTAATGCCGTCCCGAGTATTGTCGGCACCTGTATTAATCATATGAATGAAGCTTCCGCATCTGCCGTAGAACCAACTGTTGAAAATCGTTGTTTGAATATTGGAAATTACATTACTCAAAATAGAATTACTGACAATCTAAAATTTGATTTATTAACAAATCCATGCAAACCACTAAGCACTTACAACTTTAAGCAAGATATCACAGGAGGCAAAGGGCTTTCCTTTACGATTGGCTAAATCAATACAATTCGTTGTTAGTATATTCAAAAAAATTAAAAGGACCCTTCTGTAAATTATGCGTGTTATTTAGGCCTTGCGTCAAAAGAGGGTTTTTGGGTTCATTTATTGTCAGACCAATCTTAAAATATAAAGACTTTCACTCACATGCAAGGAACCATGTTAATTCTCAGTGGCATAGATGCTGCTGTAGCAGGGAGAAATTTTGAACAAATAATTTTAAATAAACGTGTTAATGTTTTTGAACAATTAAATAATGCTGAACATTTAATTATCGAAAAAATAGTTGTTGCCAATAATTTCAACTTTGATCTTCTGTGGAACCCATGATCTAGCTGTTCGAGGCAGTACTGCAGATACGGGTAATTTTTCGGATTTGTTAAAATTCAGAGTTGAAGCTGGTGATGCTGTGCTTACTGAGCATTTACAATCAAGTGGAGGTAATCAAAAATACACATCACATATGGTCCAGAATGAGCTCATATCCATATGCGGGAACCTTGTGGATGAAGTGAATGATAGTGAATACTTTTCACTTTTAGCGGATGAAACAGCAGACATTTCTGGGGTGGAGGAGCTGTCAATTGGCGTTCGTTTCGTTGATAAGGAGTTGAAAGTTAGAGAAGAATTTTTAGGTTTTACTCCGTTGAAAAAATTAAAAGCTGAAGATATAGCAGAAGTCATTTTATTGACTACCAGAGAAGCTTACAATTTAAATATGAATAAAGTCGTTGGACTTGGATTTGATGGATGCTCAACCATGGCTGGAAAAGAAAATGGAGTACAGAAAATAATAAGAAATCAATATCCCAAGGCCAAATTTTTCCACTGTGCTTCTCATCGCTTAAATTTAGTTGTTAATGACTTGAATCTTGTTCCCGAATTTCGAAATACTATGGGCACAGTGAAAGAAGTTATAAGATTTTTTCGTGAAAGCCCATTGCGTAGGAAACTGATAATGAATATACCAATGCTATGCGAAACAAGATGGTCCTCAAAATACAAGTCCATCAAAATTTGTTTTGAAAATTTCATTCACATTAAATCAGTTTTGGAAACTTTGTCATCAGATTCAGAAGTAACTAAGGCCACAGGAACAGCAGCATTTCAACTTTCGTCAGCAAAAGGAACTCCTAAATTCATTATTTGCTTAGTTATCATGGCCAAGTATTCCTCTTACTTTGAGCCTGTCACGAACATTCTTCAAACTAAAACTATCAATCTGGAAGAGGTTCACAGTCACGTTGAAAAGGTGTTAGAAATAGTAAAAAACAATAGAGACGAAAAACATGTCGCGTCTGTTTTCAAGGAACTTTTTACCAGTGTTAAGGAACTTACAGAATTTTTTTTTTATAGAATTCTCAATGCCACGTATAGTGTCCAAACAAATGCAAAGACCTAACTTTTCATGTAGTTCTGTGGAGGATTATTTCAGGGTTTCTCTATTTATACCATACCTAGATTCACTGATTTCGTCTCTGCATATCAGATTTTCGAACGACAACAGAATACCAACATTTCTCTGTATTTTACATCCCTCTAGAATTAAAAATTTAACCATATCTGAATAAAACAGAAAAATTGAATCACTTCAAACTATATACAATATTGAGAACTGGAAAGGTGAAGCAGAATCATGGTTCAACTTATGGAAGAAATCAGATGGGGACCAAGGGTTAGATGTAGACGAAAATGTGTGCTATAGTGAACTGATCCTAAAACATTGCGCTTTTTTCCCTGTTGTTTTACAAGCAATTAAAATTCTTCTAACGCTTCCACCAACGACTTGCACAATTGGAAGATCATTCAGCACTTTAAGAAGAGTTAAAACTTGGCTAAGGTCAACCATTTCTGAAGATCGATTAAATGGATTATGTTTGCTCAGTGTTCACAGAGGAAAAGTTGTGGAAAAAAAACACAACTAATTGATGATGTTATAACAGAATTTGGAAAGGAAAGAAGAAGAATTAAATTTTTATTTCCAAATAAACAATAATTAAACTGAAATAAAAAACAATAAATTAGTTATTTAAGTGCTTGCCTCAACCAAATCCAAATATTTTTCGCAACTACTTTTTATAGTTCATTTTACTTGTGATTAAAGTAACTAAAAAAGGTCATATATGACTTACACAGTCTTTCCAAATTTAATATATATATATATATATATATAAATATATATATATTTATATAAATAATATATATATATATATATATATATATATATATATATATATATATATATATATATATATATATATATATATATGTTCCTTGTGAAATTGGAATTAAAATAAATATGGCCCCCATAGTCTATCATCCTGCCCCCGCTCATGTATATATATATATATATATATATATATATATATATATATATATATATATATATATATATATATATATATATATATATATATATATATATATATATATATATATTAAAAGTTCACACCTCACGGGCATAGCCCTATTCTAGGAGGGGAATTTCTCTAGGTAATTTCTACCTAGGATCCGGACTAGAGATCGAACCGGGCCTTTGCCATGCGACTCTGTCGCTCTACCGATAGAGATATATTTTATTTATATATATATATATATATATATATATATATATATATATATATATATATAGATATATCAGTGAGAAAAGAACTAATATATAAGTCCAGCTGGATACAGCAAAGGATAAGAGCAGCATATATATATATATATATATATATTTATATATATATGTAGAACTATATATGTTAGTCTAAGGTTATTATATATATATATTTCTACATATAAATAAATATGTGTGTGTGTGTAAATTTGAATGGTATAGATATATATATATATATATATATATACATATATGGTGATTTATATACATCGCTTTCTGCATATAAATCTATATATATATATATATAGAAGTAGCAGCAGCAGGATATGTGATTAAGGTACAAATACATAAAAATATAGATATATACATAAGGTTATACAGCTGTAATAATGCTATATATATATATATATATATTTTATATATATATATATATATATTTATCTATATATGTATATAAGTTTTCTGCAGTAAAGATTCCAGACTATAGTAAATAAATGTTCTTGGCACTTTAGTGCTGCTAACTGGTCGGACTTGCTGCAGTACGTTTTTGATATCCATAGAGTGACCATTATTTCTCAGGGAGGGGCTCCCAGGGAGGATGATCCAAGTAATTCTCTGGCATATATACCATATTATTTCCCTTCATCTAAACGTAACAAAACTTGGTTTAACTCTGCTTGTTCTCGTGCTATTGGCTGCAGGGATGCAACTTTCAAGAATTACCATTGTCTTCAAATTTCAGAAACCCCCCCTCTCTCTCTCTCTCTCTCCCCCTCTCCCTCTCTCTACCTCTCTCTCATATATCATCCCAGAATCGTGCAAAATCTATTCTCCGTGACACTAAAATCTCTTTTCTTTCCATAGAAAATTCAGTAATCTTTCTGGTTCCTCTTCCTCTCGTCCTTTCTGGCATATTGCCGAAAATTTTAATTCAAACTTTGCTTCTTCCTCTTTCTCTTCTCTAGTATCTTCCGATGGCGCACCTACCGTCTCACCATTCGCTAAAGCTCAACTTTTCGCTCAATCCTTTTGTCACTAATTCCACCTTAGACAATTCCAATGCTAATTCCCCTTCTATAACCCCCCTTCAACTTATCTATGCCTAACAATATAATTACTTCTAAAAACGTTATTTCTAATCTCTCTGAACTTAATACTAAGCAGAAAAACGGTCCTGGTATTATTCCTTCGGTGGTTCTCAAACTTGTGTTTGCATCATACCTTAGTAAACTATTTTCCTTCTGTCTATCTACTTCTGCCTTGACAGTATTCTTGGTGAGATGATATTTTAATTTGGTCTCTCTCTCTCTCTCTCTCTCTCTCTCTCTCTCTCTCTCTCTCTCTCTCTCTCTCTCTCTCTCTCTCTCTCTCTCTCTCTCTCTCTCTCTCTCTCTCTCTCTCTCTCTCTCTCTCTCTCTCTCTCTCTCTCTCTCTCTCTCTCTCTCTCTCTCTCTCTCTCTCTCTCTCTCTCTCTCTCTCTCTCTCTCCTCCCTTCAAGCTGGAAACGTGCGTTCATTTAGTTTGTGCCGAAAATGGGAACCCTTCTCAATCCCCAAATTATCGTCCTGGTGATTAAACATCCATTCTTTCTAGTAATTTCGAATCTATCCTTAACAGGAAAATTTGGCAACATCTCAATTCTTTACATCTTATTTCTTATCGCCAGTATGGCTTTAGTAGGAAACGTTCTACAGGAAGCTTTCTTTCCTTTCTCTCTGATTCATGGTCATCAGCCTTTCGGCATTTAGGTGAATCCTTTGCTGTGGTTCTAGACATATCGAAAGCTTCCGATAGAGTCTGGTACAAAGCTTTAATTTATGAATTTCCATCCTTTGATATCTATCGTTTTCTCTGTGAGCTTCTCTCTGATCTATTTTCCGGTCGTTCTATAAGCACTATTCTAGACGACCACCGTTCATTCTTTAAATCTAAATAGTGGTGTTCTTCAGGGATCTTTCCATTTCCAATATCTTTTTCTACTTTTCATTAATGACCTGCACTCTTTTGCTTCTTCACTTATCCACTCCTTTGTTGGCAACTCCTCCCTTCATCACTCATTTCATTTTCAAAGATGTATAACCAAACAGCAAGTGGCGCACGCAAGGGAGGTGGCACTTGAGCAACCAACCTATGACTATTCTCAAATTTTTAAATGGGGCTTTGAGTTCACGATTATTTTCATTGCCTGATTATTACTCGACATAATTATCCACGAAACTATAACATCTACGCAAACAAAGAACTCAAACTTTCGTCTGTCCATGAAATTCTTGGTGTTTCTTTTTCTAGTGAAATTAAATTCTAAGGGTCACATTATTTTCTCTCTCTCTCTCTCTCTCTCTCTCTCTCTCTCTCTCTCTCTATATATATATATATATATATATATATATATATACTCTAGTTCTTTCGTTCGATCGTTTGTTCCAGGGTTTCTTTCTTGATGCGATGTGATGTGACAACAGTAATTAGCGTTATATTATTAATAACATAGATATATAACATATATGGTACGATATGTGATGGTGTGCCATTAGCGATGTGATGCTTGATAGCGATGCGTGCGTGCGTGTGATGTGATGCTTGTACGATGTTGCGCCGCCGATGCTTGATGCGTGCGCCATGCGTCCATATTAGCGATGCGTACTGATATATATATATATATATATATATATATATATATATATATATATATATATATATATATATATATATATATATATATATATATATATATCTTTTTATAAAATATATATATATTTATATATATATATATATATATATATATATATATATACTCTCTCTCTCTCTCTCTCTCTCTCTCTCTCTCTCTCTCTCTCTCTCTCTCTCTCTCTCTCTCTCTCTCTCTCTCTCTCTCTCTCTCTCTCTCTCTCTCTCTCTCTCTCTCTCTCTCTCTCTCTCTCTCTCTCTCTCTCTCTCTCTCTCTCTCTCTCTCTCTCTCTCTCTCTCTCTCGGAAGGATCATACTATATCTCAGCCTAAATAAGCTTCTAAGAGATAGAGCGTTCGGAGGAGCCTTCAAAATTTCTTCAGCCATTCCAGTTGCTTGCTCTTTTATGGGGTCTCGTTCTCTCCTGTATGGAGTATGCCTCACACATCTCGGCCGTTGAGACAGAGAGAGGAGAGAAAGAAAGAGAGAAGAGAGAAGAAGGAGGAAAAATAATTTCTTTATACTGTCGCTTAAATCGGACACTGTTCTTCTGAACTCTCTGGTAACATACCTCTTTTACTCAAAAGGGCTCGAGCGAGACTCCTTAATACAAAACCTCACCCTTTCTCTCTCCAGCTCTCTCACCACGGACTTAACAGCTATGTTCAATCTTACATGTACTCCACTGGTAAAGTATGGAACACACTTGATTTATTTATTTTCAAACGCCATGTATTGGGACATCTCGGCTTTTTAAACTATATCCGGAAAATGAATTTCTATTACTTCTGGTGTAATTTAGCAAGACTCTGGCATTTACCCACCAGGAGGGAAATTTATATATATATGTATATATAATAATAATATGTATAATATGATATATATATATAATAATAATAATAATAATAATAATTATATGTATATTTATATATAGATGTATTTACATATATAAATTAATAATAACTAATAAAATATATAATAATAATATATATATATAATATATATAATAATATATATATATCTTATATATATATATATAATATAATATATATATATAATTTTATGTAATAATAATAATAATATGTATATATATAATAATATATAATATAATATTAATATTGATGAAATAATAAACCTAATCTATGTAACAATAATAATATGTATAATATATATATATGCTCACTATATATATACATATACACACATATATATATATATATATATATATATATATATATATATATATATATATATATATATATATATATATATATATATATATATATATATATATATATATATATATATGAAATCTCAAAAGCATTCAATGATATGAAAATGTCAGAAACCATTATTAGATACATGAAATACGATTTTATAACTTCAAAGATTTATTTGAATTAGGTATTAACATCAGTTCAGTATATACCCAGCAGCATTACTGTTCAAATTTCAAAATTTGATATGTAACTTTGAATTGAAAGTTATAATATTATAATATAGTATTACATTTTATATATATATATAATAATAATATATATATAATATATAATTATGATATTATAATGTTAATATATAATATATAATATATAATAATAATAATAATAATAATATATATATATAACACCATATATATATAAATAACCAAAAATCATCATAATTTGCATCGATATCTATAAAACAATATAATAATATATATGTAAGATATAGTAATAATAATATATAATAATATGTATGTATATATATCTTCATAACAATAATATGTAATAATATGTATATATGTTCTAGGAGGTTTGCTCTGGGTGACACTCTGTATATATGTAATAATAATAATATGTATGTATATATAATTATATATATATATATATAATATATATATATATATATATATAATATATATATATATATATATATATATATATATATATATATATATATATTGTAAAATGATTTGATGATGTTATGATAGCTGGCTTTTAATAAGTGGCTAGATTTAAGAAAATAAATAAAGATTAATAATTTATTAATACATAAGTAAGGCAACACTGATTTTTAGTTCAATTTATCTTAAGAGTTGCGTGGTTAGGTTCGATAGGATTTACATTTTAAGGGGATTACCTTGATATAAAGACCTGTTAGACAGAATCTTAGTAAAATAACCAGTTAGAGTGTGTTATATTAGAACCTGTAAACAGTATTCTAAGTTTGACTAACCAATTAGTTGTATCAACCTATTACTCGTGAGACAGTATCTTAATACTAACTAGTTACTACTAAATTAACATGGGACTTGTTAGACAATATTTCATAGTACCTAACAAATTACGATTGTATTAGCTTAAGATTTGTTAGACTATATATTAATGTTAACTTGTTTCTACTTTGCTAACTAAAAACTCATTAGGACAATGTTCTTTTGAGGTAGCTAACAAATTGCTATTTTCATCAGTAAGACAGTATTTTAATTGAGTAACTAGTTAGACTTTGTTACCCTTAGAACCAGTAGGACAGT
>JABUQX010139512.1:0-10000 GCA_015478945.1 Trachelipus rathkii
TTTGTTGTTACCTTTCTTTGTTAGGGTGTTTTTTCTTACTCCTGTAGATAGGATGCAATTTTTATTATACATGAGGGCTTCAGTAGGTAATATATATTTCATGCAAGCTTGAATGAAATATTTTTTCTTCGTATCTCATTGTGATTTTTTTGTTGGATTTTCTCAGCAATTCTTAAATATAGATGTTATTTTTGGTTTGTTTGTTTGGGTAGGGTTGTATTTAATGGGTGAATTACATTAGAAATATAGTTCAATTTGGAAATATAAGGTGCAGTGTAGATACTTCGGAGTTTGGCAATTCATGTTGTGGTATTGGAAGTCGTCAAAGTCATGACTTTTATGAGTTTAAGGTGGTGATTGCATAGTTCCCGCAAGCCTACAATTCACACTTTGGTCACGTTTCAATATTATTTCAGACTCCAACTTTACTATCTGTAAAGTGAACGACTCCGACTTCGTACTCCGACCTACTTGAAAATATTTACACTTTTGTTTTTTTCCTTCTTGGTGATCGTGATTGTTGAAATGCTTGATGTAGGAAGGTTATCCGTTGACTACGACTTCCGACTCCGACTATTTCCTGACTTCGACTCCGACTCCGACTTTTTGGGAAATCGACATGAAGTAAATTATCAAAATTTCTTCCTCTGTGACTCCCCGTACTCTGCGCTCCGATTCTTTCTGACTCCACAACACCCAGGTCTGAGTGCGCTAGAGTCTTACATGATGGGGTTATTGTTGTACCATGTTGTTAATGTATAATGACAGTAACTGGTGAACTATGGTGCTGGAAATAAGAGGTATAGATCTAAGGTAAACAGTGTGTTCAGATGGCCAATCTTAGGGGCGTGTTAGGTTGGTGAGAAGGATGTATTAAAGGTAGGATTGGTTTGAATTGTCTATTATGTGTTGAGTTTGTTGTGTTGTTGAAGAAGTAATTGGGAAGAATATTTTAAGGAAAGAATGGTTTGAAGCTGTATTTTCGTGTTTCGAAAGGATGGATTGTTAGCGGTTTTTTGTTTATAGTCTGGTAGATATTGTGTGAAGCCTGGAATTTTGACCGCTAGGAGTTCCATTTTTTATAGATATAAGTGGATTGAGTCAGTAAAGGATAGGTTCGCCTTGAAGTTGAAAGGAATTTCGTGTAGTTTAATAACGAAGAGGAGAGGACGTAAAGGTGCATAATAGGAGTGAATGATGGGTCTTTGTGAGGGGGTGGTTTTTGCAGTCTATCCTGGTGCCAACGGGAGATGAACCTACATTGGACGAGAATGCATATGAAGTGTCGTGACAGTCATGAAACCCTCCAGTGTGGATTTTTACTGATCTGAGATCAAGTCTCACTCCTATGGTTAAAGGGGGCGGTAAGTTGTTGTTTGGTCTTTCTTTTTCGACTTTGCTTATGTCATATTCTTCTATTACTACTTTTCTGTTTACCTTTAGTAGCTGTTGACCGCTTACCTTCCCTCTCTGTGGGTTAAAGAAGGTGGGTTGATTAGTATGATGATGATGCTGATTGATTTTGATGATTAGTATGATTCAGAAATATATACTATTTTATTATATTTTTTATATTATATTATTTTAATTTATTATATATATATGGATATATTTTTATTTATTTATAGTTTCGTTATTATCATTATTATATATTAATATATACTTATGTATATTTTTTTATATTATTATTATATATATTATATATATATATAATTTATATTATTCTTGGTAACATTCAGCTGCGGAGTTCCGAGCAGTGAGCCCGGGTAGCCGGAGTCCAACTGAGTTTCCGCAAGGTTTTGTGGGTTAATTAGTTCCCTGGAACCGGAGTCCGATCTTTGAATGGAACCTGGAGCTGGAGACGAAGTACGCAGTGCAGAAATTTTAAGGGGGCCTGGAGCCCGGGCCGGAGTCGCCGCAAAAAAATACGCTGCTCCGGCTCCGGCAAGTACATAATTAAGTAATTATTAATTTTATAACTACAAGTTATATATATATATATATATATATATATATATATTTATATTAATTTATTATATATATATAATTTTTTTTATTATTATATTTTAATAATATATATTATAATTTTATATTATATATTTTTATTATATTAGTTTATATAATATAATTTAATTATTAGGGTCTAATCATTTTTTTCCGTACCAGATGATGGCCGCTTCGATAATTTTTGATACTTTTTATATTTTTGCATGGCGTTAATTGTATCTCCTGGAATATAGGAAACTATCGCATCGTTTTTTTGTATTGATTTTTTATTCTGGTTTAAGCAGGGTGAGTCCAATGATGTTAAGACTTGATTAATAGAAATTTATCTGACTTAATGAGAGGGTATAATGTTTATTTCATTTGTTCCATATTGGTATTTCTTATCCAAATGTTCATTATGAGGTGTCTTGTTTAGGGATACTTTTAGGTACATTTTAGCCTTTTAAGGTTTTTTTCATGGTACCAAGAAATATTCATCTCATTGAAAATGATATCCGAAATATGTGTTAACAAATCGTAAGAAACTTCTCTTCGATTTTTCTGTGGGTGTAATTATTAAAAGATAGGAAATATAATTTACGCTATGAAAATTGGTGTGATGATACATACTGAGTATGGTTTAACCTAAATCTTATTTGAAGTTGGGTGAACAATATTTTTTAAAAAAATTTCAGAGTGTGTCCAAATATCAATTTTTCGGAAAAATCGGTAACTTTGGATCTACTATCTTGATGGAGGTAATGTTGCTAAGGATCGTGAATAAATTATCACGACTATTTATACTACTTTACCTTTATAAGTAGGTAACTCATACTGCAATTATTGTTTGGTCATTGAGTCTCTCTGTTTTAACAAAGCCGATTTTAAATTAGTCACAAATAAAATATATAATTTTTTTATGTTGTTTTATGGTTTCCTTATTATTATAGTTTATTATATTGTTCAATGGGGTCTACATTTATTATTGTGAGATAGATAGGCTATCAGAGAATTGAAAAATTGTTTATGTTAATTGTTTGTTGTGCCAATGAACTTAAGTAGAAAGAATGTCCATTTATAATTCTTACTGGAGTTTTTTAATGACAACAATTAACTTAATATACTTGCAAAAATTTATCGGGATTATATCTATAATTGTATTTTTACTTTTATTATTATATTATTCTGTTCTTAAATTATTACATATTATCTTATATATTACATATATTATTTAATTAATTCTTATTATTATAGTTATTTATATTTATATATTTCATATATTATAATACTTATTATTGTATTTCCTTTCGTAGTCGGTACATATAGTATTAAAAATTTTATAAAGGATAGTATGTAGTATGTGCTTAGCATTTTCAATGATTCTGGTTACATTTGGTTTGTTGTTTGTGCGAAGGTGTGATTATATAGAACATCTGTGTACAAAGGTTGTCGCGTGTATTGCGAATAACTGTCTTCATTCCTTTTGGTATTATCAGGTCTCTTGAGGTGATTGCTGTACCTTAAGGGCGGCGTGCGAGAAGAGCCAGTTATTAAAAGAGATCGGAGAGTGCCACTCTTGTATCTATCATTGAAGAAAACATACTTTAATGGTAATCATATTTAAGGTATTTAAAAAGCAATTTATTTTTGTTCAGTGAAATTATCTCACTGTATTGTCATGTAACAGGTGATTAGACTTAATTAAGTAAAGAAATTATTATTAGAGAAGCTGTTCGCTATTGTCCAAAACTAATTTTAGTATTTGCTATATCAATATGATCTCCTAAATACAGGGCCTAATTAATCATTTGGTATTAGAGGATCAAGCTTTGTACATTAAAGTGAGGTTTATATGTATATTTGTTAGTTAGATTATTGGTTTTATATATATATATGTTTGTTATATATATATTATAATTATTACATATGGATATTGGTATAGTAATCTTTATATTAGTGTTATATATAGTATATATTATATATATATTTGTTTCGATTAGGTATAGCTATTATTACACATAAAAAAAACCTTTAAATGCCGAAATATTAATAAATTGTGCAGTATGAGGTACACCGTTTATATATAGATATACTATGTAACCGGTATATACGTGCACACTTGGTGAGTTGATTTTTGCATTAAAGGTTCTTTTTTACGTGTATAATCATAACCTATGAAATATATTGATATATTTAATTTAGTTTAGGTTAGGTGTATATTAAGTTTTTTATATAATATATTTTATTATATATATTGTTATTATATATACTATATGATTGAAGTTATTATTATATTTGGTATAATGGAGTAGTATAGTGTACGCCTGATTCTTTCTATAATGATTGTAATTGCTACTTATTGAATATTCATTGCTTTTGAGTGGGATTTATGAATATAAACATAGTTTTGAATAGTCGAAAGCGCTGTCTGGATTATTCTTTGGTTAATTATGTCTAATGACTATTTTACATGAACAGCACACTCAGCCACTTCTCAGGGGAAATTTTTATAAACTCTTTTTAAATACCTTTAAATAGCATGAAAAAATCAATTATGGGATTGAAAGAGCTTCCATGATGTGGCTCTCCGATCTCTTTTCATAAACTGGCTCTCTCCCCATGGCACGCCGTTGGTGACAAAATCACCTCGGTGACCTTGATAATAAAAAAGAATGAAAACAGTTTAGACATCAGGACTTTGCTTTGTACATATATTTCTTATATCGGTACCAGATAATTTTTGGTAGCACTTATAGTAGGATCATATTGTATTTATACTTTGGTGATCCGAACTTGGGGCACCTTATATATGGGATGGAGGAGGATTTTCTTCTTTACTCATTTTTATATATATTATTATATATCTATATTATGTTATTTATTTATATTATTATTTTATTAATATATATATTATATGTATATATATATATATATATAATATATATTATTATATATATTATATTAATTATATATATATATATTGAATAAATTTTTCAAGTTATTTGAATTTTGGCATTATCTTAGTATGATCTAATGTTTTACGTCTATTACTTAACCTTAAATTAACTTTTTTTTTATATCTATTGTTTTTCCATTTTTTTCTCCTGATGCCATCACTATTTCATTGTCCTATGTATTTGTCTTGACTATAACTAACTATAAATAATATAATTGGAATAACACTTTAATTAAAAAATAATAAATTGGCATTTGAATGGGCTGTATTTTTTAAATCCAAGCAAATACCTAATGTTCAATTTGCAGGTTGAAGTGAACATTCTAATGGTAGTAAGTATATATGTGTGAAATTTTTTTCAAAAGATTTTTTAAGCATTTACCCCATCAGAGATATTAAGGTTTAAAGTTACTTTAAATTTGGTGAAATAATTGATTTTTTTGGAAAATTCAGTAGTAAACTTTTTTTTAATAATATTTTCACCTTTTAAAAATTAAAATAACTTGATTTAGGTATATCCATTATTTTTTCTAGTAGCTGTTTATATCACACCAAAATTTCTATACGTTTAAATTAATTTCCTTCTTTTAATTAATTACACCCACTGATCAATTGGTAAATTTCTTTCGATTTTTTTATGCACAATTTTCTCTTTGGATCTCAATTTCAATGGTGTAAATGATTTATTTTTCTGTCCAAATAAAAACAAAAGGCCAAAAGTATCTCTTAAAGTGTCCCTAACAAATCACTCTCTATTAAATTTGGTATAAGAATTACCAATCTGGAGATATGACTTAAAATGTTACCCCTATTAAGTGATAAATTATATATTTTGCTCCACCTGGTCAATCATTTTGGCTCACCCTGTTATAACCATACCAGAGTAAATCTACAAAACGAAAAATGTGGTTTCTGAACTCTCCAGGATAACATGTTAGACTATGTAATGTTATATTAAAGTTTTATTAAAATTATCGAGCGGCAACATTCATTATTTTTGGTACGCAAAAATGGATGACCCAATAAATCATTTTTATTATATTAATTTATTAATTTTTCTTTTTTATATATATTATTTATTATATTTTATTTTATATATATTTTTTATTTTTATATATTAATTTATTATTTATTGGTTGAATGGTGTTTGTGAATAAGTTAGTTGTTGGTTAGGTTGGGTTGTATTTGGTTAGATTGTGTTTATGGAATTTGATGGAGAGATTCTACCATTGTTCCAATTCGCGTTAGTAGTTCTATAGTTTGGGATTCATTGAGTTTAAGTGTATTCTGCCGATTAAAATACTTGAGGGTTATTATGGTTATTATTAATATATTTAGAGTATATTATTATTATTATATTGATTTTATAATATTGTATATGTTATATATATTATATTATTATTTTTATTTTATATATGTACTTTATATTAATAGTATTATTGTATTTATTTTAGTTAATTATTATATTCATATATAATTTATTTTATTTATATATTTATATATTATTTTATTATTTTTTTATTATATTTATATTTATTATATATATATATTTATTATATATATTTATATTATTATTATTTTATATTTATTTATATATATTATTATCATATATACAAATATGTATATATAAGACATATTCATACGTTATAAACATTGTTTATATAAAATAATTTATAACTATAGATAATTTATTAAAATTATAAAGATGATTTTCATAACTATTAGTATAAAAATTATATATTAAGTATGAAATGTCTACAAAGGAGATATATATTATTATACTATATTATATATTTGAATTTATATGTTATTATTTATATTATTATAGTATACATTTTATATTTATTATTATTCTTTTTAATTACTATTATATTTCTCTCTCAGAAATTAGCTTATGTATATTATTAATTAATCCAGAAGATAGCTCTTTCATATAAGAAACTTTAATTAATTATTTCTAGAAAATCACTGTAAATACTAACCCACAAACGCTGAAAAGCACACATTAATTGTACTAGAATATATTACTCACTCTGAAGATAAAAGTACTTTCATTGAGAAATAGTCAGTTCGATCATGCAAGAAAGGGTTTACCTAACTACCAGTTACTCATGGGGTTACAATACATCTACTAGATCCTTTAAATTAAATGCGACATTTAAAACGCTCTCATCTATACTATGCTGCATATTTGTTAAATAAAGAAAGTGTTCAGGATAAACCTTTTCTCTTCAATACAACTTAGCCCCAAGTGATACTTTTTCAATTCTCAAAAACTTGTTCTGTCCATATTAAGTGAAAATTCAAAATATTTTTTTTTTTTTTTTTTTTTAAAAATTTTAATTTATTTTTTTTTTTTTTTTTTTTTTTTTTTTTTTTTTTTTTTTTTTTTTTTTTTTTTTTTTCGCAATGACAGGTTTAAAGCACTTGTTGTGGAGACATTGCAATCGAACTGGTATTTATCCTCTTTCGACCTGGGAAAAATATTCGTAAAATAATTTCTAGAAGAAGCTGACAAGCAAAAAGTAAACTTTAAAATCACATGGCAAACAAATTCGTGTGCATTTAATGATGCTTGCACAAGGGCAAACTAAAATTTATTTGAAGTTTAAGATAGAGATATTTGGCTTTTTAATATATCAAAATTACTATTAAACGTTTGGCAGTAATGATATACAAGTTCACAACATTTCAGCGAATTATAATCCATAAGAATTTGTTATTGACGTTTTATAAGAATTCGAAATAATAAAAGACCAATTAATTATAGTTAAGAATAACGCATCAAACATGAATTAAATAAGGATAATGAGGATGAGGAACAAGAAGCTGGTAAATGTGATACTGATTTATTGAATGTCTAAGGTGAAGAAGTAATAGATTTTTTATTTTTTCAGAATGAACTTGATAAATCCTATGAAACTAGACTATGTTAACGGTGCGTTAACATGCACATCATAGGTGTGAAGTCTCATACTTTAAAGCAGTTATTCACTGCCGTTTATTTGGTCTTCTCACTCATACTCTATTATCAGCAAATCTTATATAGTCATAGGCGAGACAATTATGCGAATACGCAGCACATACCTTTCCAAATTAAATGTGACAAGTTC
The DNA here is from genome assembly GCA_015478945.1 of Trachelipus rathkii. Lineage (NCBI taxonomy): Eukaryota > Metazoa > Arthropoda > Malacostraca > Isopoda > Trachelipodidae > Trachelipus > Trachelipus rathkii. The sequence goes on from JABUQX010139512.1 coordinate 8,056, forward strand.
TAAGCGTCAAAGTCTGAAAAGTGGCAATACTTAGATAAGGAGAACAAGATGGGGAAGTATATGTCTTATGCTTGAAGGTTCTTTCAATCTAAATCAAGACTATATTAATATGAATTGACTGCCAGTACTCCGTTAACTTTCCTCTTCTCCGATATGTCAGTGGGAACAAATGAAAACACTTTAAGAATGAGCAAAATGCAAAAAGATAAAAACAAAAAATATCTCAAATTCGACGGTTTAGAGCTCGTCCAATGATCTGTTTTCCTTTTGTTTATAGCAAATATGATATAAAAACTTTATTGCTGAAGAAATTTCAGTTTTATATTCTTTCAAAACAAAATAATTTTTGTTCGGCCATCTTTGTTGATCACCAGTTCAGAACCTTCCTCAGAATTGAAGATTCTGATATTAAATAGCTTGGAATAATGGTTCTTCGGTGAATGAATACCTTAAAATGAATAAACACTACCTGACACGAATCTGGGTCTGGAGTCAGATAGTTCATATGCAGTTTTCTAAAATCCTCCATGGGACCAATTGGCCGTCAGTTTACCACCCCATACTACTAACAATCTACTAGTAAAAGACATTAATACTAAAAAAAATTTTCTAGAAATATTACAAGAGAAAATGAGAAGTCATGAAAATGAAATAAGAAAATCGTATCCGGAATTTAAAGTCAACAATTAACTAAGCTAGCCACAACTATACGACAATTGTGCATGAAGCCCGCTATGCACAATAACAGTTTTGCTCCTTAGTCAATTGTGATATGATCTGAAGCTAACCTTAATATGCTGCTCAGGAACAAAAAAGATAAGACTGATCTATAGGACTCGTTGGAGGTTTTATTTGGATGAGTATTTATTTTTTAAGAACAATTGGTTTGAATAAATTTATATTACCATACGTGGTTTCATGTTCTGATTACCTTGATTCGATTTAAACTTTGGGAAGAATGAGATATTATATATATTATATACTATAATATATATTTTTATATATACTCCTTGTTTTAAAATTATCATATATATCATTATATATATTTATATATATATATATTTTATATTATATAGTATATTTTATATATATATTATTTTTAATATTTTTTATTTAAATTATATATTATATATATATTAATATAATTATATTTAAAATGTTTGTTTTTTTTTTTATCTATAGATGCTATTATAGTATTTTATTATATATATATATATATATTATATATTATAATATATTATAATTATATATTAGATAAAAATTATCCTTTCAATAAAATTATATTACATATAGGAAGCTCCTAGTTCAAAGAGGAATTATTTTAAACTTAATTTAGGATGAAACTGAAATATAATTTTTTCGTTTAAAAAAATAAATAAATAAAAAAAAAATTTTTATTATCGTTCAAAGAGGAATTATATTAAAATTTAAGAAGAAAGTGAATTATTCATTTTTGTATCTCATAAAAATCTTATTTTCTATAAAAAAAAAATTCTAAGTTTTTAATTATAATTTAATAAAGATGTCATTTATATACATTCATTTTCAACGTACCATAAAAATTTTGTAACAGAGAATTAATGATTTTATAAGTGTAAATGGAGAATTAATTATAACTAGGATCCGGAGCCGAAGCCGAACAATTTTAAAATGCCGGAGCTAGAGCCAGAGCCGGAGCCGGAGCCGGAGCCGGAGCAGGAGCCGTAAAAAATTTACCGTCTCCGCAACCCTGCCGGAACAGAAAAGCAGCAGAACAAAACGCAAGTCGAAAAGAAAGCCCTCCCCCCCCCCTTTTACCACCCCCTCTGTACCCCAAGTGAGAAATCGTCGCTATATATATATATATTATAATATATATATAGTATATAATATAGTATATATATATTATATATATATATATAAATCATATATATTATAATATATATATTACTAATATAATGTATAT
>JABUQX010139512.1:15000-21914 GCA_015478945.1 Trachelipus rathkii
TAAAATAGTAGTATGACTGCTTCCTCCCAATTTTGATAAAACCGGGACACTTCCTCATCTGGAATCGCTAACCTGCATCTTTTCGCTTCTAAGTTTTTAGAAATAAATTTTTGCTTAATTTTTTTAACACCAATTTTTTTAGGACAAGGTGTTAATTACATATTTTGCTTAAATATTCAACCATGGCATTCCTCTGTTCTAAATATTCTTGATATTTCCTTTTATGATAAGGTTTAGAAGGATTACATTGTTACGATCAAAGCAAGCTTGAAAGAGCGTAGAGATTCTATTCAGAGACAAATCTTACCGTTATCCTTTCAGAATCGTTACCAGTTTGACGAGAAATGCGCCTCTTTATTCTCATTTTAACCACATTCCTTTAATCTACGGACTTGAAACTAAAAGCAAAGAGTTGTAATTTAAATAAAATTTACACTTTAATTAGGATAAACATAAACAGCAACATTGTTTGAAAAATACCTAATTCTTCTTTAATTATTATTATTATTTTTTTCAATTAATTTATTTGCATCAATTTCTCCGTTTAAATTTAAAAATATATAAAATGAAATTTAAGCACTTTTAAGATACAGTGATTTAGTAAAATATTTATTACAATTTTATTTTTGAAAATAATTCAAAGTTTTTTGATAATTAATTATGTGATACTTGATTTTTCGTGTATCAAACATGGCACAAATTTGAGTCTGCTCCTGTCAAAGCTATTGGTTGAGAGTAGCATTCAGATTATCCCAGAAAATGGCACTCTCTTCAACATTAACCTCAGATGGACCATATGTCACAACCACACATACCTTGAGCCTTTCAAACTTAAATTACCCATTAGATTTAGAATTCCAGTACTCACACACACAAAATTTACCATCATTGTTTCAATATAGTTCAAGGAAGATTAAGTGACTCTTTTCTCTCCACCTTTTTCCTTTCACACCAGCACCAAACACTTTTCACATCACACCACTCATTTTTACCGTTTCCTTTCATCTTTGTTTCAGTCACAGCGAGCAAATCAAATTTACCCTTTCCAAATACACCCATTACCTCTCTCCTCTTCTTCTCAACATTTAATCCTCTGATAATCCATGTACCCATACGATCATACATTTTGCCGAACTATATTAATATATATTAATATTATATATATATTATATATAGTATATATATATTATATATACTATATATATATATATATATATATATATATATATATATATATAATATTAGACTTGTGAGAGAGAGGACGTCTATTATGAAATGAGTGTTGAAAGACTCTTGTTTTATTCTCTTTATTTTAACAGCTTGCTGTTTACATCAGTAGGGACTTGGACCCCTGTTCCTATATATATATATATATATATATATATATATAATATATATATATATATAAAAAAATTATATAGTATATATATAATATATTATATTATATTATATATACTAATATATATATATATATATATATATATATATATATATATATATATAAACAAGATCAGTAGAAACAGAGCAATTACAATTCAACAATCTTCTATGTTCATTCATATTATGCAGGAAAAAGATTCTACGTAATATGTACTTACATAGAGGAGTGTTATATTTGGTATTAGATTAGCCATAGCTCATAACAACATGCAGGCAAATATATAAATATTTGCGGGCATACCATTCATTATACAGCGACATTGGATATTTCAGTAATGGGTTACATTAGCTCATAATAACAGGCTGGCAAATATATAAATATTTGCTGGCATATCATTATGCAGCGACATTGCATGAGTGCGTAAATTAAACAGAGGACTTTGTCTACCCAAGGTTAGCTTATTTCTAAAACCTACAAAAATTTGGGCATAGGTCGTCTTTGCCCGCCTCGGGTTAGATACGGCAAATAACAATTTATACCTAACTTGCTATTTACCGCATTGTTACAAAAAAAAAACATGTAGCGGGTTATTATATTACATCTAATCACGTGGTACAGAAAAAAACAATACTATGGATACGCACATAAATTAATAAATTCACATATATCTAAGATCGTATTTCTATTCATTGTCTTATTGCTAACCACTTATTATGAAAATACTATGAAAATTTGGCCTCTGCACTTCTGCCCAACTATTACCTCTCAGTCGCATTTCGATGCGGTGAGTGGGCCTACATGCCGTCGGCGTAGCCTACTCGATTAACTTTATTAAATAACACGATTCATGCAACCATTTCACTTCACTGTACGTACCTTGATAGTTAGTATTAATTGTGCAGCAATACTTTGCTGATTAATTGATAAAAAATATAAATTATTATAAATTGGTCGGAGAGATATCTTCCATGCTTGACGTGACTAGAAAAACGTTCCTATGATGCGTGAAAAACAAAGGACACGCGCTATCCGCATTTCCAAAGTGCACACAAAGTGCACAATACAGGTAAGGCGCGTTCGCTCATGCTATAGTATCCCCATCCAGAGCAGAAGCCCATGTGAATTACTCTAGAAAGCGCTGCGGCCATCTTACCTGACGACCTCTGCTCGACATACCTCTTGACGCAGACGGGAACAAAGCAGAACGAAGTGAAGGATGGGACACTGGAGGTGGAGGCGGATCACTGGAAGCATGAGCGCGTGTTTGAGAAAGAGTAATAGGATGAGCAGGAAGGACAGGTGGGGGAGCGGGTGGGGAGGGAGGCGGTTGTTGTATTGGAGGAGGTGGTTGTAGTATTGGAGAAGGTGGTTGTTGTATTGGAGGAGGCGGAAAAGGGAGAGGATCAGGAAAGATAGGTAGAAACGGAGGAGGCGGAGAATCTGAAGGAAGAGAAGGAGGTGGAGAGACAGGTGTAGGATAAGAAGGTCGTGCATCCAAAGGAAACGGAATAGGTTTTGGGAACAAGTCCGAATCCGGGACGTCAGGAAGATTCGCCTCAAAATAAGCAGGCTTGAGACGATCGATGGATATGACCTCTGTGCGAGTGGGACGCTGTACAGTGAAGTACTTTCCTTTCGAAGTACTACCGGGAACGGTCCATCGTACTTGGGTTTGAGAGCAGAACGGTGTGAGTCGTGCCTCACTAAGACATGAGTACATGAAGAAAGGTCTTTCTGAATGAAGGAATGCACCTTGTGTTGTCGGGTCGGAGTAGGTCTCCAGGAGAGGGCACAGCATCTCAAGCGGGTGAGATACAAAGTGGGATCAGCAGTAGCAGAAGGGAAAAATTGCGAAAAGAGCTCGCCAGGCAGGCGAAGAGTAGAGCCATAGACGAGTTCGGCAGCTGAACATTGAAGATTTTCCATAACTGCAGTGCATATGCCAAGGATAACCAAAGGAACAGCTTCCGTCCATTGTTCTGGCTGAGGATGCTGATTAATTGATAAAAAAACATAAATTATTATAAATTGGTCAGAGAGATATCTTCCATGCTTGACGTGACTAGAAAAACGTTCCTATGATGCCAAAAAACAAAAGACACGCACTATCCGCATTTCCAAAGTGCACTACAAAGTGCACAATACAGTTAAGGCGCGTTTGCTCATGCTATAATATATATAATGTAGCAGTCGGACAAACTCCAAGGATTTATCTGTCCTAGTCACTTTTATTGCCTTAAGTTAATATAAGTATAGCCTAGCGTTTTCAAGTGAATTCATTTCCTGATATAAACATGCAGCTCATAGTGCATTCACGCAGCTTTTCAATCACAAGTTTACAAAGGTACGTAACCAAAGCTATTATTATGTAACTAAAATATAATTAATAATCGTTTATTATAATAAATGAACAAATCAGAGTTAGGCTAGATTATTGCAGCAGTAGTAGACGTGTGTACTATCGCGCAATAGGCCATAAGGCAAGAAATAACACAGATAGGAAACAAATTAGCTTCAGTTGAGACCGAAAGGTCACGGCTATACTCCGTAGGGCCCCAGCGGAAAGGAGCATCAGTGCGAACACCTTGGTTCTGTATTTCTCGGGGTATCTCTCGCGTGAGAATGTAATGTAGGTGTAGCATTGAGTCTCCTTTCATAACCCCAGAGCCTCGGCATCAGAGGGAGGCTCTGTCTAATTTCTGTTAGGCTAGTAGAAAGGACTGGTATACCAATACCGATCCCCTTCCGCTACCGTGGCTCAAACGGTAGAGCGACGGAGTCGTATGGCAAGGTCGCGGGTTCGAATCTAGTTCCAGGATCCTGGGTAGAAATTACCTAGTTCCCCTCTTGAATAGGGCTATGCCCTGAGGTGTGAACTTTTATAAAAAAAAAAAATACTTTGGGACACTCTCAACAAGTATCAGCCAGAGTACGGTACTAAATAAGGGTGTACAATATAGTGCAATTGGATATACCCTGGGGAGAATTTACTAGTATTTTCTCATCTCATCAGGATGTATCACATTGCAATTATATATCCTTCCTGGCTAACATGTATTTATCTCTTTTATTCTTAGCCTGGGGTTCATGTTTTATTCAAGATTGGATCTGGCTATGACAAGGATCTTATCTTGAAAGGTGTATGCATAAACCCATAGCTGAGCAACCTCAATAAATACTAGTAAATTCTCCCCAGGATATATCCAATTGCACTATATACACACGTGGAAATATATATATATATATATATATATATATATATATATATATATACCAATTTAGAGGTATATATATATATATATATATACTCTTACTCTCTTCTATATATATATAATATGTGTATAATAATAACCAATATATATATATATATATATATATTGTAATTCACCAATTTGAAAGGGTTATGTTCTGGTCTTGAATAACCACCTTCAATTGAAGAATATTAGATGTTGAAGAGAGTGAGCGTTGTCACGATAAAGTGGCGTTTCTTCCCGGAGGCTGCTTAGGAGTTATCAATGGGGCTAGCAGCCTCCTGCCCGCAGACGCCACAGAACTCCTCCCAGTGACAATGCCGCGAACACACCCCGCTCTCCGGACCTGGAGAGACGTCGGTTGTAGAGCGAGTAGCTGTCAGGTGAGAGCGTGGTGTGCACACATTAAGGTCACTGAGAAGTCTTCGACCACTCTGTACTCTTACGTGCAGTTGGTCCGCACCTGCAGTGAGAAGCACAGTACAGGCGGCACAGAATGACCGAACAGAGTAGCACCCAGTAGAGAAACTTGATTTGATGGTTTCTTGCTGATGTTCGTTGTGCTGGTCGGCTGACCAGTTTGCTTGTTGGTCGATCGGTTGACCAGTGTGGGAGGTAAGCAGTTGATTGATGTAACGTTCGTTGAACGATTGTAGCAAAACAAACTCTTCAGGAAGAAGCACTTTGGGCGAGTGTCAACCATCACGATATGTTTTACCACGGCGAACAACTTGGAGAGCAGATGGGCTTACTGGTTGCTGGTGTTCGTTGTGCCACTCCAGTGGCACGTGTCACTCCAGGGCAGTGGCGTAACTAAGAGTCATAGGGCCCCCCCGCCAAAGTGGAAATGGTGCCCCTTTGGGCCAGATATATATATATATATATATATATATATATATATATATATATATATATATATATATATATATATATATATATATATATATATATATATATTTTTAAATATATATATACTCTTTTTTTATATATATATGGCTTATATGCTATTTATCAGATTAGTACTTTTTATTGGAGAAATTAGATATTTGCATAAAAAAGTAATGACATTTTTGGAAAGAGTATGTAAAGTTGATGGAAATGTTCTTTAAAGAAAAAAAGACTTTTCTTGTACAAAAATTTAATCAAATTCTCAAAAACATTTTTTTACATTCTGCTTCCAAATGTATTATTACTATTTTTACTTAATATCTAATTTCCCCCTCCCCCCCTCCAAAAATAAGTATAAATCTAGTTAATTGATATATATATATATATATATATATATATATATATATATATATATATATATATATATATATATATATATATATATATATATATATATATATATATATATATAGAAAAATATAAAAAAAAAATAAAGAATTTTAACTTACCAAAATTCGTGAATATCTGTTCTCTCGCTTGTCAAAATATTCGAAAGGATGAATGCTTTACTTATAGTTTACCAAAACGTTTTGGCTCATTGCCATGGATTATTAACCACTTCTTTCAGATCAAGGAAGTACGACATGTTTCAATTTCATTCAATGCTTAATCAAGCCAATGCACTTAGCCTTGTTTCTGTCATATTGTTCCATAAATCCGTTTTTTAACGTGAGCTTTGAAAACGACCTTTCAGCTATTGCAGATGTTACTGATTTCGGCGCAAGTTATATCCAATTGAACTACTGTTCTGAATCCTGGTAACCTACTAAATAAGCAGCCGTTTTCTACGAAAAAGTTTGCTAAATCTTTAATAGTTACCATATTTTTCATTTTCACTTATGTAGTCATAATGCTTTGAAGGTGATTAATTGTTCATAAATCGAAAAATAAATCTAAATCGTATTTTTCTACCAGTTTTGTAGCCTTTTCTTGCAACTTTTCATTTCGTAGCTCTGCTATTGCTGCAGGAGCAAGAAATGAAAATAACTCATTAACATTGTTCATGCTAATGAAACGAGTAGTTATCTGTTCATTTAATATATCAAGAGATTTATTGAAAACCCTTATTCTAAAGACTTTCAATGGGTCTTCAATTCTTTCATAAGATAAAAGCACATCAAAAAACTTTTTAATCTGTATTTGACGTCTGGAAGTAATTTTTGCTTCAATGTTCCAATGATGTGCTAACTCCGTAGTTTCTCTCACTACATCTTCAATTTGTGTCTTAGCTCACATAGGTTTGATTTTGCTTGTCCCAATAGGTAAGTTGCTTTCTGAATATCTGTATTTGGACTTTGCAATATTTTAGAGAAAACATTGATGCTTTCCAATAC
>JABUQX010139513.1:0-17500 GCA_015478945.1 Trachelipus rathkii
AATGACTTTAGTCGGGGAGAGGCACACTATAAATTTTTTATCTTTAGCAGTTTCTATTGGTGATACCGAACGGTTGGTGCACTTATATGTTGTTTGGATTTTAATTTCATTGAACACAATTATTTCTAATAAAAAATTTTAAACATTTATAAAAGTTTCTACTTGCAGATGCATTATTCCCCTATCTAAGTAAAAAAGCTGTATCTCGCTCGACTATACAAGCCCTGAAAATTTGATGTATTGTCGTAATAAGTCGGGAAACAAATATCATATTCACCTTTTTGGAACGCGATTAAATTTTCGAAAAAGTGTAAACTATTGATGATATCGGTTTTTTTTCCTCTACCTTATGCCGCTATCAGACATGACCTTTGACAACGGCCGATATCACACATTTGGTTCACTTTCAATATTAGTCTAAGTTTCTTTCTTGAATATAGCGGACTACAAAATTAGAAATTTCTATATAAAATTTCCCCAAAATTGTATTCTTTTTGAAAATTGGTCTCCAGAACAATTCCTAACACGAATGCTACAAAGTTAAAAAATGTGCCCTCCCCTCACTACATATTGGCCTGGAAAGAATTTCATATCCACTTCGCGCAGAAAGGTAAAAATTATCGGCAATTTGTTCATTTCACAATCCAAAAAATAGTACGGTTTTGGAAATTGTGAGCCAACTGCTGAGCACGAGAGAGTCAACTGGCTAATATAATCGAGAAACTTCTGATTGTACTATCGTGCCTTTCTGGTCGGGGGTAATGGGACCCATCTATAGGCTATGTGGCCACAGTTAGTTGAAGTCTTTGCGAAAAAATCTGGAGGTCTGTTGAGTACGAACGAATGTCAAAACCATGCGATTCCCTTTTTGCAAAAATCGAAACAATTTGTGAAATAGACGAGCTATCTAGTTTGTTGTGTCTAATTTACGGGTCAAATCTCGCCTGACCCTACAACTCGAATCTTTTATGTCCATTTTTTACCGGGTGGGTGAAAATTGGGCGTACACGCCGCCCAAATATCTGATCTTCCTCACTTTCACTTTTTGTATAAGTATTTTATTAACTTACACCTATCAATTTGGTATAATACCCAGTATTCCTGCCTTAATGTCTTGCGTATCCTCAAGTGCTACTCTAAATAGATCATAGTGAATATATGATTTTTGGTAACATGTCCTTATTCGAAATGTGAGATTCCTTCGTTCCTTTGGAGGGCAGTCACCTCGTATAAATAGCGCTTACTATATCATATATTAATCTTGATCATAGCTCTCTTTTTGAGTATAGGGGCTTTATGTGAGCAGGCGTTAGTAGTACTCGGTAGGTTAGAACTATGTATAATATAGATCATAAATACGTAGTAATAAGGTGGGTAGTATAAATATAATATTGGAATATAAAATATATAGAGTATACCCTAGAAATCTTCTATAATATTTTATCTCACCTAACTAGTCTTATCCTCTTTATTATATAACTTAAAAAATATCTCATACAAAACTGAACGAAATGATTTATATTTATATGATATAGTATACTAGCCATAGCATGGTAAAAGCGTGTCGCATGGAAGGACAGCGATAACAGCTATTGACTGTTTATATCAAGGGATATTATTCTTATAAAAAAAGTTTGATGATATAAAATTTATACAAATAAAAAAAAACAATTAGTAATAAAAAAATATAAAAATTTATTTCCGTATATTTTATTTTATTCTACGAAAATTATGTATAGAATCTTTCAGCTCATATAATATGATATTCAGTTTATATATTTTGAAGAAAGATAGATCTGGATAAAAAACTAGGGACTAAGGACACAATATTATTACTATATAGTAAATCACTTATGTAATCTGCTTAAGTAGTATGTAGAGTTATATATATATAGCATATGAATAATATATACATTAGTAGGCTATATCGCCTATTATGTAATATATATATTATATACTATAATCTTATATAGTATATTATATAATCGGTACAGGGGTGTACATCACGAGTTTATGTTAACAGCCGGGTGGTAGTCACCGCGCTCGGGGAAACGGATGTTTAAGTTATGAAATGTGTAGGAATATAACAGGGTTCATAATAAAAATTCAATTAAGGGGAGACTTTATCCTCAAAATCTATTTCTTCGAACCGATAAAAAAAATTTTATTTATTATATGTGCAACAACAATTTATCTTAATTTTTTGGGAAAGCCAAAAAAAAAAACTGTCGTACAATAACTTCTTTTTTGGAAGGGCGGAGAGGGGAAAGATTTTTTGGGTTTTTCGGTTCGGATTTTCACAAAAAGGCATAAAATCTCAATATTCACGTACGTTTTGCTCAATGCTATTTTTAATCACTAAATACTGCCTTTTTGTGTGGTAATAATTTCAATCATAGACAGCTCATTGCTTTCAGAGAATATCTCTCTAGAAAGTTGGTTACTAGGATCCGTGAAAGGAATTAAAATCGAAGCTTCCACCAATCAAACCGATCCACTAGGATTTGAACCACAGTAGTGTTAAAAATCAAGAAGCAGTTTTAAGAATAAACGCATTACTGGATTAGAGGAATTTAATGTGCGAGAGTTGGTTAACTGCTTGTGGCTGTGGTGTTGCTGCTAGAGGTGGCGAGTGGAAATTTAAGGAAAAAAAAACTATGGTTGCTTTTTTTTAATGGGAATTTTTTTGGTGATCTAATTAAGGGAAAAAAATTGAATCTCGGAAGATTTTGGAACATATTATTTTACGATAAAGAATTAATTGTCTTCTCTGGGATTGAAGAATTGTTTTCAATATTCTCGATATAATATATACTATATATTTAATATATATTATCAGTGGTAAGTTGTATTATAATTATTTAATATATATTATTTTCATGTAATAAACAAATTTATTCTCACCTTATTAACTATATGAATATATATTGATAACTATTAGATGAAGTAATTTAGTAGATATTACGTAGCGTCTACGATCACGAGTTAATATAATTGATAGTTGTCAATAATTTAGCGATTCACTTTGTGGATGTTTTGTGCGTACTTACGAGAAAGTGATTATTGAAGTCGTACTATTAATCGTACCATAATCTAGTAAACTACTGTTGTGTTATAGGTATTGATACTTGGATATCCAATTGTATATATCTTATCTCTATTCTATTATATATCATCTATAGCCTTTAATATTCAGGGTTGCTATCTGGGGTTCCCAAAGCATCCTCTGCCATGGATATTAAATAGAATTACCACCAAGAGTTGTCCAAGCACGTGATATCGAAGCAGAGATTGGCAGAAAATGTTCCCGAGATGCGGCTTTTCTGGTAGTCTGTGCATCTCGGACGAGTATGGTTATGCTACTCTGCACATTGTCCTATGCGTACGGCACAGAGGACTGTTGTCGAATGGTTCGAGTCGCTGGCGCGAGTGAAAATTTTTTTCTTTCTTATATGATCTTATCAAATTTGGCACAACAAGCATGTTGTACATTTCGCGCTTGACGTTACTTTGGTTGGTTCTGCCTAGTAACCGCAAAGTCACTTCAAGCAGGAGATGCATGTATAGCCCCAGTCAGGTGTTCCAACCACCGTTCTCGCTTCGGATTTAAATAATGTACCGGAGTTTCAAAGTCGAGTTGTGTCACCGGAGCAGAAAATGATAGAAAAACCTGTTGATGATATCTTCTTTTTCTGGAAGGGCGAGATCGGACTTAGTGGAAGGGTCTTCTCTGGACATTGTCACGGCGACGCTGTTGTCGGAGTGGGTCGAGTCTTGGCGCGATGAAGATTGGTCTTTGTCTGTGACTTTTTCTATAGCCAAATTTTTTCAACAAGCGATTGTTGTGCCCTTTCGCGTTCTTTGACTTTCCTGACTGGTTGCCCTGTTCCGGACCGCGCCTTCGACAGGATTGGGATGTTGGCTTGCGAGGTAATACCACACGAGCTAGAATGCTCTATGTATGTCCCCAGGCAGGGAATGTTCAACCACCTCTTCTGTCCATTTAAATTAGTGTTACTGGAGTTCCAAAGACACGCTGTAATGCTATCGTACAGCCCATATTAATATTAAGTGAATAATTTGTTCCGACGATGCCGTTATTCGGTGTTGACTTCTGGGCATAGTTTACTTCACAGGAACAATCATGTGCGACAGATGCCCTTCATGTAACGATTATGCGTGGGCGTCTAATCTCGCGACGCTGTTGTCGATTGTTCGCAGTCTCTTCGCGCTCAGGCATGACAATTGTGATCACTTTGTGTCTTATTCAATTAGCACTGAATTGGCCGACCCACAAGCCATGCTTGTGCCGCATGTCCTTCGGCGTTCCCTTGGCTCTCTGGTTCGTTGCTGCACTCTCCCGATTAACCCCAAGCCACCCAGCAGAGATGGCTCGATGTATACTCGAGCTAGGCCGTAGAAATTCCAACCACCCTATTCCTTGTCGCTGAGACGATTAAATTATATGTATATGTTGCTTTCATTGATATCCTAGTTAGAGTTTCAAAGCAGTGCACGTGATCCGGGAACGAGGTCAGTATGAAGTATTAAACTGCGCCGAATATGTATCGTTTCTGGAGTAAGCAGGCATGAGGACTAAGTTGGTTAGCCAGCCATTTCTTGTATATCTGTAGATACGGCCGACGGCTGTTGTTCGGTGGTTCGTAGTGCCTGGCGCGACGCTAGAAGTTTTTCTTGGCGTGCGTATTATTTAGTTGCTAAAATTTTGTATCGGGAGCACAGACATGGTAGGTGTGGGGCGCCCCATTGATTCTGGCGCTCCTTGAACTTGTGCGTTGTGGGGTCGGATATATCGCACTCTATATAACCATGCACACGGCCATATCTCACCAGAACCCGATTGCCTAGACCACAGGCAAGGTTGTTCCAGAAGCTCACCGCCTCTGCCTGGTCCATGAAGATCTAAGAAGTTCATCCAGCGTGACGGTTTAAAGCTCGGAGTATTGATTTCCATACATGGAGAGAAATATGGTGAGACTTCTTGATAAGGAAAGTACTGTAGTTTCCCGAGTAGATGTCTACTCTTACCTATCTCATAATTCTTGGGAACATGTCCGCCGCATATGTAAGCTTCAACATGACGACTAAACTCGATCATTTATTCGGCATGAGAGAAAAAAATATTTACTAGACTAAGTCCAGAGAGTATAGAGAAAATATTTCTCTAAATTGTGAAAATTCGTCGTTCCTTTTGCATCACCTCTGACCTCTGAGCACTCTCTGTGGGATAAGGCAAGGGGTAACGTCATGATCTTTATCGCTTAGTTTAAGGCTTAGTTGGTATCTATTTTGAAATTTTGCTTCTTTCCATGTATGTTGAGGGAGATGGTATGACGTATTGATGTCATTCTTTCTGAGAGTACTTGATAAGAATATTCGTACTAGGCTATTTCATAAGAGAGTTTACCGTATAGCTCTCCTGTCCTGAAGGATATTCTATATGTTTAAGGGGTCTTAGATCGTGATCATAACTGTACTAGTAGATTGGACGTAGGATATATGAGTATTTATCGCTAGTAGGATAGGTGATTAAGATTATGAGGAGTGTATAGTGTGATTATGAGCTCTGCTGCCCTGGAGGTAGTTTATAGCTAAATGTCTAATAGTAGATACTAGTAGTAGGTAGTATGAGGTCCTAATATGAGATACTTATATCTAATACGTATTATATATATCTATTAGAATATGAATTTATACTTAAATAAATGTATTTAATATAGTCATTATGTTATAATATGATTTCGGTTTATTGTAACGTAGTATGTATATAATGTATATATATTACTAATATATATGATAAATTTACGTTATATGTATATAATATGTATATTAATATTAATAGGATATATATTAGTTATTAAATATATATTATATATATATTATTATTTATATTATAGTATATATTATATATAGTAGTTATTTATTAAATTTTGTACTGTCGGATATTTTTAGTGTTATATATATTGAGTATAATTTATTTTCATTATTGTGATATTAAATTTTATTATTAATTAATATTGTATTTTATATAATTTATTGCATTTAATTATTTGTTAACTTATCGGCAAAATATGGTCGATAATTTGGGCCGATGACGGATGTAAGCGAGGAATGACGATGTTAGACATATGAGCGATTTGTGGGTTCAGGAAGAGAACAGGCAGGGATGCTTTGGGCGAGAGATGCGGTGCCTACGGTCAAAACTTTTGGAATGTCAGCGCCGCACACAATCTCCGTAGTAGAGTGAAAAACCCATGTAATGGTAAGGACAGAACGTAAAATTCGCATAGACTGTGGTCGCAACGAAGCGTGTATGGCGTAGGAGTGAGTTCAGATGATCTTATGAAGTGGCTTAGATGGGTTAAAGATCTTAGCATGAATACAAGTGAGATACAGGTCGATAGTGTGAGAGATGTGAGAAAGTGGCTTAATTCTTTGTTTTATTTTCTGAAGTAGAGTTGACCATGTGAGAACTTACAGGACACGGGGTGAGGAAGGGAAAGGCTTAGTAATTGAAGAACTAGAGCACATGTTTCGAGCGAGGGGTGCTGAAGAGATTAGCTTTTCAGTGGTGAAGAATTAGCATAACGACATGCATCAGCACGAATAAGACGAGGAAGAGTTACGAAGGCTGCCTAAGAGATGAAAGATTTGTCAGTTAGGGAGAACAAGGGAGGTTACTTGCACTTTCGCTTTGATGCAAAGAGCCAGCGTGTGTGCTACCGATCGATAAGAGTATCTGCCTCGGCCACGATTTCGTAAACGTGCTGAATGGAAAAGTTGAAAGAGTGATAGAGAAGAGAGGATCTGTTTCACAGATTGCACGATAGGGCACATTAGTCTCATAGCCTGAATGGGCTCTCAGAAGAAATAAGCACGATGAGTGAACCATGAGAGTTAATGGAGGAAAGAAGATTTGACGTGCGTTTACTGCACATGTGAATTGGAAGAGTGAGGAATAAAAAATGTTAGCTGAAGCAGGAAGTGAATCTGTGGATATTTCAGAGTGACAACGGATGTACAGCCTCCATCCTCCTATATTGTTTATCAATCTTTAGATACACGCATCATTGATTCATTGATTAGAGGTACCGCACCAATTTGCTGCTGATCGATCCTGCGTATAAGTCCGTATATGGAAAAAAAGTCCGGTTAAACACGGTCCAACTTTAAGTGATCTGCTGTCTTAATATTGTGTTCATTACATGTATGAGATACGAAGCACTCTGTGACCTGAAGAAAGCATCGTTTACGGATACGCATCAAAAACATTGATCTTACCCTATTACTAATTTCCATTATTATAAAATATACTTATTTATAATTAAAATAATCATTAAATAATCATGAGACTTTTATAAATCAAAATATTATTTATATATTTAATTAATTTATAAATTAATAATTATATAATTTTTAATATATATTCAATTTTATAATTTCATAATTATTATATTATATTTATTAAATATATAGTTATCTCTATATTATTATTCCCACTTCAACATCGTAAAACAAATAATTTTTTATCAGGGACTTCGGCTCGCTTAAGGATGTTTCACATTTTTGAAAATTGATGAGTCATCTTCTTTTGTGTAATTAGTATTTATTCACTGATAAAACATTATTTCTACATTGGCAAAAAATATTAAACCCAAAAGCTCTAATCTCGGCTGCCGGGCTCCCGGGCTTAACTGGCTCGACTAAGGATTACTGCAACTATTTTAAATCGTTCATTCACGGTTACTGATTCGCTGAAGATACCAATATGTCTTCTGGTTGAATTTTTTACAAATTAATAAAAATTTTTCGAGCTTCACCAATACTGTATCTCGGCTCCACGAATCCGAGCTCCGGATCTGGATCCGAAACGAAGCCGCAATCTTGACCACTAGTCATGTTGAAAATTCACTTCCAAAACACGTCTTCTGACAATATTTTTTCTGCTTTAACAAATATGTAATGGAAAGAAATAATACGCTCAGGATTACGGTCTCCGGCTCCGGACTTGCGGCTTCGGCTTCAGGGCTCCGCGCTAAGGTGTCTTAAAGTTATTTGTTAAGATAATGCATTCAGACACGTCTTTCTGGATAATAAATTATTGTCACCAAAAAGATATTTAAGAAATTTCCAATACTAGGCGATCCTCGGTTCGACTTGATCCGGCTCAGATCGCTCCGGATCCCAACTACGTTTTGTACTACATTGAAAAATGTAGTTCAGTAAAGTATATTGTTGACAATCATTATTTTCACCATTAAAATATATTTATTGAACAAAAACGAATTATACCGCAGTTGATCCACGGATTCCGGCTCCACGACTCGTATCGACTTTTAGTGCTCCAGGATCCGTACTAGGTTTCTGTCCATTTAAAAATTGTTTCAGATCGCAGCGTCTCCTGGCAATAAATTTCACGAAAAAGAATATTCCAATCAAATTGAAAAAAATACCCACAGGATCATGGCTCAGGATCAGGCCCGGATCCGAACATCTAGACCGACTAAGGATTTGTCTACACGCGTAATTGTGAATAATTGATCAGCGTTCAACGTCTTCTCCTATAAATTTTGTTCAACCTTAAAACATATTTCTTAGAAATGTTGAATAACCTATATCCGGATCCGTATTCGGATCCGGCTTCGACTGTCGATCGATCTTCGGCTCCGATACACTAAGGTTTCTGCAACTATTGTTGAAAATTGATTCAGGCACGTCTTCTGGCATAAATTTATCAAAAAAATATTTCCGAAAAAATTCATAAACCCAGGTCAGGCTCCGATCCCGGCTCCGGATACACGGCTCTCGAGAATCCCGACTCAATGTTTCTAAGGCTATTGAAACATTGTTCAGGTACACGTCTGGTGCTTGAGAAATAAATTTTTCAACCTCAAAAATAATTTCTGAAGGTAATTCATACCGCAGGATCCGGATAATCGCTACGGCTGCCGACAGTCAGCTTTCGGACTCCACGAGGATTCGACTAAGGGTGTTCTGCACTATTTTGAAAATTGTTCGGCACACGTCCTTGCTGACAAAGTTTTTCACCATAAATATATTTCCCGATGAAAAAATTTCATACCTGCAGGGATACAGCGAGTGCTCCGGATAGTCGGTACTCCGGATATCGAACTTTGGCTTCCGAGCTCCGGATTCTGACTAAGTTAACAGCTATTTAGAATGACATCTTGCTTCAGTCACGATCTTACTTTGAATAAATATTTCACGATCCTAAAAACAGATATTTTCTGAAGAAAATTCATACCCAGGTCCGAATCCGGATCCGGCTCTGACTTGCGGCTTCGGCACGGATCCGGCTTAACGGTATCTGCACGCTCATTATTGAAATAAGGGTTCTTCTGACAATAAAATTTTTGCACGCCTAAAAAATATTTCCCGAAAAATTCATACCCAGGATACGGCTCCAGATACGACTTGGCTTCGGCTCCGGATTGCCGACTAATGTTCTATCACTATAAAGTAGACATTTTTCCTCACGTTCTTCTTTGGAACAATTTTTCCGGCGTAATAAAAATTAATTTTCTGAAGAAAATCATACCCAGGATGCCGGATTGCGGCTCCTCGGCTCCGGCTCCGACTTCAGCTTCTGTATTCCGGATCCGACATAAGGTTCTGCAACTGGATTTGAGAAATTACTCGGAGAAACACGTTCCTCTGACAAATAAATTTGTTCAGCGCCAAAAATTTATCCCGAAACAAAATTCATACCCGAGGATCAAGGCTCGCAGATCAAGCTTCCGGCTCCGGAGGATATGCTCCGGATCCGACTAATGCTCCTACAGAAAATATCTCTTTGATAATTGTTCAGCCGACGTCTTTTAGATAGAATATTTGTTTTGCACCTCTGCAAAAATAATTTTCTGAGAAATTCATAACTTTAGCTCCTTTGGGGGTCATCTTAAAGTAATCCCGGCTTCCGACTTCAGCTTCTCGGTCCCGGATGTCGACTCAGGTTTCTGCACTATTTTCAAATTGTTCGGGCACATCTTTTGACAATAAATTTTTCTACAGTCAAAAATATAATTTCCCGAACAAATTCTACCCGGCTATGATAACTCGAGCTCCGGGATGAAACGCTCCGATATGACTCGGCTTTCGGACTCTCGGCTCCGGAGTCCGACTAATGTTTCCTAACACTATTGAAAACATTTGCTATCAGCACATCGTCTCTTGAAAATAATACTTATTTCACCTAAAAAAATATATTTTCTGAAGAACATTCATACCCAGTAACATCCGATCTGGATTCCGCGCTCCGAGGCTCGGACTCCGAGCCTCCGACTTCAGCTCGTTATCCGAGGTATCCGACTGAAAAGTTATCTCTGCACTATTTTGAAAAATTATCGGGCAACGTTTCTTCTCGAGGAACAATAATTTATTCACCCAAAATGAATTTCTTCAGTATGAAAAATCATACCCAGGATCAGGCTCCTAAGGAATACCGGCCCCTATTGCCGTGATCATGGTCATGTATCCTGGACTAATGCTGTTAGATCTAGGATTTGAGAAGGACATTTTCAGCACTGTCTTCATTGTACAATAAATTTCTTTCAAACCGTCTAAAAGTATTTTATGAAGAAAATTCATACCCTCCGGATCCGGATCCTGGCTCCGACTTCAGCTTCAGCTCCGTGGAATTCACGACTAAGGTTCTGCCCTATTTCGAAAAATTGTGTCGGGTTACACGTCCCTTCTGACATAAAGTTTTTCACCACAAAAAAATTATTTCCAAAAAAAAAATTCATACCCATGGATCCGGCTCCGGATAAGTCATGCTTAAATACCGGATACGGGCTGTCGGTACGACTTTGGCTTCGGACTCCGATCGAGACTAACTGTTTCCCTACAACTATTGTTGAATCATTGACTCAGTCTGACGTCCTTAGCTTGAAATATAAAATTTTCAGCCTAAAATATATATATTATTTCATGAGAAAATTCATCCGCAGGAGACCGGGATCGATCCGGATCCGGCCTCTAGATTCGGCTTCGGCTACGGATCCGGCTAAGGTTTCTGGACTATTTGAAAATTGTTCGGGAGAGGAGAATCACGTTCTTCTGACAATTAAATTTTTCACCAAAAAAATATTTTCCCGATAAGAAATTCATACAAAGTTCCGGACTCCGGATCCGACAGGATAACGGTTGCTTGAACTTCGGTTCTTGCAGTCCGGATCCGACTATTAGGTTTTCTGTCACTATTTAATTATACGTTCAGAATTAATCACGTCTATCTTGGCATACAAGTTTTCACCCTAAAGCAAAAGTATTTTTGAAAAACATTCATATCTCTGCGCTCCGGCGCGTTCCGGCTGCCGAGACACCGTGCTCGCTTGGCCTTGTGCGCGGCGAGTGTCGGATCCGGTTCCGGAATCCGCACTAAAGGATTCTGCGCGATTTGAAAATTGTTAGCTACGTTTCAAAGGCAATAATTTTTCATTACTTAAAAAATTATTTCCTTGAGAAATAAATTCATACCCAGGATCGTGCTCCGGCTCCGGCAAAAGACGCAGCTCCGGCTCCGGCTCCGGCTCGCATTCCATTTATTTTACTGAGTAAAATCCGGAGAATCGGTGGGAGCGTTGAGATATGAAAAAAAAATAGATTTCTAATAATTATGAAATAAAACTTGTTTTTAACCTCTAAGCCAACCTGGAATTAAAATTTTGAGATCCTGGAATTGAAATTTTTTAGTCGACACCGTCCTCTAAAGCAAATTTCTCCGTATCTAAAAACCATTATAGATAATTTTAAAAAATTAATTAGATCAAATTTTCAATATGGAATTTTTCTAACAATCTAGATAATAAAAATGTGAAAACTTGTTGATTCACCTTTCAAAAAATAGAGGGTCCGAGGATAAAGTCTCCCCTTAACCGAGGGGACATGGAGTCATCGTGGTAATTTGACGCCTCAAGCGTAAAAAAAAAATTTAATAAACAACCATAGCTTATAGATGACAGCATCATAATAATAAGTAATAAATAATATATAAAATATATGATAATAATAAAGAATACAATATATAGATAATAATAATATAATTCGTATACTAATATTAATACAAAATCAATAATAATTAATAAAGTAATATAAAGTAATAAATGAAAATAAAACTAATAATAACTAATATAATTATGAATAATACTAACTAATATTAAGTATTATATATCACTATCAAGCTGTGGATGCTAATATAAAATAAGTAAAAGTAGAAATAATAATAATGAAATAGAGATAATATATGTAATAATAATAATAATAATAATATTAATAGATAAGTATATAAATATTATCGGTAATAATTAATAATTATAAGGAAAAGTAATGAATATAAAGTAAAAATATAGTATAGAGGAATTACATGATAATAAAATCATAATCAATAATAATAATTCTGCCTATTAAATATATAAAAATAAATATAAAATATAATAATCATAATTAATAATAATAATCATAATGAACAAAAATAAATAAAAGTATTTAATAAGAAAAGAAATAAAAAAGTATAATTGAAAACAAAATATACTAAATAGTAAAATGATTGAATAATATAATAATACATAATAATAATAATAAAATATTGATAAAATATAATAAAATAATATATAAATAGTATAATAAACAGCAATGTGTCAATATAAGTAAGGAGTCAGTATAAAAGAGTAAGTATCGAGTATTATGCAACTCTATGTGCGCTGGAATTAAATAAAAAACTCTAAAGCTAACACTTGAGAGTGAATTCACAGCGAAGCAGAATTTGTTAACATTTCCAAGTCTACCCATAATATTGCGAAAAAGGTCACTTAGCACACAAAAGGAAGAAGAAGGAATATAAGAAATAATTTATCGTACACTATAATTCTCATTACTTCTTTGGAATAATATATGCGACATACTTAATAGCGACTTATGCTACGCAGCATTTTGTATCATTACATATTCGATGCCCAGTATATATCAGTACATTAAATTATTGCTCCATTGTAGAGATGGAGCGTTTTTTAAATTATGTTTATTTATTACGTAATATTATATATTTAATTTTATATATTTTTTATTTTTTTTTTTATTTATTTTGTCAAAAAAACTATCTTTCTTTCGTCACGATAGTCTATTTTTAATTTACTTTACTAATCAATATTTACTCAATCTATTCTCTGGTCGATTTAGATGAACAAGACAAAATAGAAATACTAATCATAAATATTCTTTACAAAATCTTGGAGAAATGCTATATAATTTTATGATATCCGTATTTCAGAGAGGTAATATAGCTCTCCTCATTCATTTACATAGATTATTAAAATATCAGCATAATTATATGATAATTATGTATATTAATATATGGTACTCAGATGATTTAAAGTCATACTGTATTTTTTTTTAACACATATCTTTGCCACACTATTAAAATTGGAAGGACTGCTTACCATATAAAAAAATTGCATAATAAATATATGAAAAATATATGAAAATTATCTTTAATAAAGCTTTAATGTAATATATTTGTCATATATCTATATAATAATATGAGTAATATATTAATATCTGATATTGCTGAAGTCAAATTATTATAAATAGCTATTACTATATAATTATATTAATAATTAATATAGTTAAAAGTATATATATAAAACTAAGCTAAACTATAGTATTACTCAATATATACTATATATACTATTACTATATTAGTGTTGTATTGTTTAAGAGAATATAGAACGAAAAAAAACGACGTAAAAAAAAGTATTTTTTTCATCGATTAGACTATGCGTAGCATGCAGAATAGAATAGATAAGCCAATACGATCAACAGATTAGCCAATAAGTTCCGATAACAGATCAGATAAGATATAAGATAGACCTCCAGATAGATAGATATGATAGATAGCTAGCACCTCAGATGATATAGAACAGATAGATACCGAGATGACAGACAGATCAGAACAGACGAAGATCACAGACACAGACAGACAGATAGGATAGATAAGTCGAGTAGAGTTAGCATAATAAAATAGATTAAGATTAGAGAATAGAGAGTAGCACCTAGTACGATAGTAGATTCAGTAGATACGATAGATAAAGATACGATATGCGATAGATAGATAAATATGCGCAATAGATAAAGATAGACTATTATAGAATAAGATACGATAGATAGATAGGTAAATAAAAATAGATAGACTAAGATAGATAGATAGAATATGGAGAATTCTGAATAATTTCAAAATTATTATATAGCGAATTATTATAAACGAATGCGGAAAATACTCACCTGCCTTTCTTTCCAGAAATCTTGTGTGAGTGGATCTCATTGTCAACAAATATCTCAATAACATTCTCCTCCTTGAAAACGATGCCTCCTTACGAGATGCCACTTATGCCTTTAAATTGATTTCCTCGATTGTGATTCAATAACGTCTGTAAGAAAGTATGTGTTTTATTTGATTTCTTCCAAGTGGTGAGAGAAATTCGAGCTATATTAATGCTGTAACTAAGCGTATGACTTGTCGACTCATTTCAATGTAATATAATATATATATATCCACAAAATACTTAAGTATAGTCGGTATGACTATAGATAGCATAAGTAGAACGTATAGTAATAAAAAATAAATATTAGATATATTACTAACTCATACTATATACTACTCTACTAATAATACCTAAACTAGTAATATAATATATATATATGAGGTAGATTAAAAAAAATTTTCATATTCTATACTCAATATATTTTACTTATTATAATATATTTTAAGATTAATATATATATATATATACCATGCTATATATAGTATATCAATATACTATATAAGGTAATATTAGAACCAAGTAAGAAAAATTTGGCTAACATTTCCGGTACTTGAGCTGTTGAGAAATTCCTTTTCTAGCTGCAAACTCTCCACTTCTTATGCTCTGTGTACTTATAAAACTACTATTTTTACTTATATCCTAGAGTGTTTTAAATAACAACGTTAGTCAGCAAATCAGTCTATTTACTTCAGTAAAATTGTGAGAAAGTAACTAATTTCTCATGATTTATTAGTAAATCCATAATTTACACTAGTATCTCACAAACACTAATTTATACAGAGAGAAAACATGTACTAATAAAACAACAAGGTCTTTCTCTACTCTACTCTGCGCTCCTCCTACTAGAACCACGATCCTTCAATCAATACCAAACTCAGTCTCACTCATCTTCACATGCCTCAGCCCCACATCTCTCATTGCTCTCTCATCCGATCCTCTTCAGTCTTCGATCATCCTCTCTCTCTCCACAACCACACAAGAACTTCGTAACACACAACACACAACTATACTATAGTACTACACAAAGTCTCGTATATCAACTATATATAATATATATACAATATTTATACATATTATTCAGCTAAGTAAGAGGATTATATAAAATATAATCATATAATAGACCTAATAAATATATAAACCAATAAATAATAGTCTAAAGTCATGAGGTATAAGAAGAATATAAAAACACTATAATATGAAGTATGTCATTAATACGGTTACTAATCAACTTCACTAACTGTGGTCATGATTCGTATTAACTATATGCATGCATAATAAAATATATTTTAATATGATAGATATATATATTTACTATATAAATAATAATATAATAACACTAAAAAATATATAATATACTACTGAGAGCCATGAATCAATTTGAGGTGCCTATATTACACATATAATGAATACGTATACGAAACAATATTAATTGAATATTACTATATATATACTATTATATTAGTAATAATCAGCATTCAATCATAAAATACACATTAATATTTATAACCAAGACACTATCACCGTATAAAAATATATCAGGTGCGCTCCAGTAACATTTTTTACCTGACTCGTAGGCTCTCCTCTCTCTCTAACTTTCATCTTTTAAATTCCTCTCTCAATCCTCTCTCCTTTACAGGAACCTTCCAGCGCCATCCTTCCTCACCCTCTCCACTCCTCTCTCTCACCTATATAAATACTACTATATATCATAATAAGTAATACCAAAGACATAGATAATTATTATCCATCAATTATGGAGTCAAATGGTTAAAATATAATGTATGATATAATATAAATACTGGGGAATATTATTATCATCATTACTAGTATTATTATATCTTTACTTTATATAGTATAATGATTAAATATAGTATACATTAAATATAGCTAATTGACATATACAGTATACCCTTCACAAACAACAAATGATATAAATCCGTAAGGATATTTCTATTTCACAACAATATTTATCTCTACCAACCATCATATAATTATTATTATAATCTAAACATTATTATGCTTGTTTTCCTTTCTACTTTATATATATACTATAATCAAAAATATACTATACGTATGCTTATCGCTATATACGTTTACAATAAACGCTAGGCAATATTTACCCGGTAACTTAGATGTTAGAGAAAGAATAAATGCGACAGAAGTAAATAAACTTATATACTATATCATGATATACACAGACTAGAAACATTATATATAGTAGCCTAGTTAATATAGATCATTAAATTAACACTTACTTATATAGGGTATATTGTACAACATCTCAATAATAATATACTACTACAACAGCACCTTAAATCAAAAATAGCCAACCTTGAAAACCTAAATATATTAATAGACTTTAGCCAGTGGAGGAGGAGTCACTTCCATAGGGTTTTAGGTGATACAAGTGAAGTTAAGTAGTAGTTCGTGTTGTACACATATAATTCTTAGGGTTTTAGTTGCATGATAACTTCCACTCTTCCGTTAATCACTGCTGTCAGATTCTTATGGGTCACTGTGGCAACATCTTGCCTAGACGTTTCATTATTGATGGAGACGTGCCACAGGACAGTGTGTGCAGTGTAGTTTTTATGATTGACTTTAACGTCGTCAATACCAATATCCCGGATTCGGTCCGGTGCTCAGAACACATGGATGACTTCGTGTTGTTATGACTCTGGGACTACCATTCCATGTATGGAAAGTAAATTCCAACTGGCTATCAATAACGTAATGATTCGATGCGTTTAACGTTTTCCACAGTAAAGAAGAAAGTCATGCCTTTGGAAGAAATATAAGTGAGATAGACGGGGTGAAGTGTCCCACTTATTAATCCTGTATGATTTGCCCAATGTCCTAGAGTCACAGGTGAAATATCTCTGTACCACATGATATTTCATGACCACCTCAAATACCTCCCACACATCCACAATTTCAAAACAGGCTTCTTCCATGTCCTGGACCTCTTGCGACACCTCATATAAATGTTTCAGGGGACTGATTTGAAGGCTGCACTCTGAATTTCCATTGCGCTTGTAGGATCTAAATTAGCTTACGGATGATATATATGTGGATAAACCATCCAGTCATATTTACACCTTCTCGACCCCATTCAAAATGAAGGTCTACGGGTAGCAACG
>JABUQX010139516.1:0-18571 GCA_015478945.1 Trachelipus rathkii
ATTTCCAAGATAAATTGCTGTTTATGTTTAGACAGGATATTTATGTTGTCAATAGGTAAGATGGTGAAGAATATATGAAATAGAAAAGTTGAAATTGTGATTGGGGAGACATAATGAATTTGAGTTTTTAAATATTTCAAATTCACAAGACTGAGACTACCTCACCAGAAAATCCTATCCAAAATTAATCAAAGGGCTGAAGTGAAGAAGCAACTCTAAATGCAGAGTTGATTCGTCGGCGTAGGAATGGAAAAAGTTGGAAAAGTAGTAGGGAAAGTCTTTAATGAAAAGTAGGAAAAAGCAGGAGATAAAAAGACCCCTGAGGAATACCACAATTGACAGAGAAAGGAGAACCTCCATTAGCAACTATCGAAATAGAACGATTTAAAAACTAGACATAGATGAGCAAAATGGAGAGGAAGAGAAGGATCTTGAAGAGAGTAACGACCAATGCCACATCTTGTTAAATGCCTTTGGATATGTCACGCAACACCAAACAAAACTCCATATCCCCTAACAGCAAAACAATAACTGTTCTATGGCCCAGCATGGTATATATATATATATATATATATATATATATATATATATATATATATATAGTATATATATATATATATATATATATATATATAGCAAGTTCCAATGTTAGTAATGCAGATTTATCAAAAAATGGTTGTAATGTGTTAATATCCAATACCTTTTTCCGTAGGGTTATTTATTCATTTTAAATTTATTTTAGTTTAGGTTTGTGATCAAGGAAATACGATTTAAGTAGAGATGCAGAGGTTTTAGAATGAACACAGGTAAAATCTATAGGGTGATAGTTAGAGAGTTCATATAATGGTTATCCTCTTTTGGAACAGTTGAACATTTGCGAGCTTTACAGCAATGATAAAAAAATGGTAGTTTTAAGGTATAACCAATAGAAGTGAACGAGGATAGGAACCAACTCAGAAGCATACTCTCTACAAACAAAGGGAGAAATGCCCATCAGGTTCGCTTGCCTTCCTAATGTTCATAGATATTAGCATCCCATGTACCCGATCAAATGTAATCGCAGGTAAAAACTTGGAACACCTGAGAGAAGGAGTAGAAGGGGTAATGATAGAGTCGTCCAGGGTGGAATTAGTAGTAAAAAAGTGACCGAAAAGATCAGCCTTTTCAGCAGAAGTATTAGCACAGCACAGAAAAAAAGAGATGGAAGGCAGATTTACAAAATTATTTAGGATATCTCGCAAGAGGTCAGAAATTATGTCAGTAGAAGTACAAAGGAGGACAGTGCACTTAGAATTAGCGAGAGTTTTTCCATGCCCATTTCTTATTGACTCTAGTTAGCAAGGCACAAGAACAAAAGCGATGGACCCATGGATTTTCGAGGATAGAAAATTTAGTTGAAGATGGAATGATCCTGTTCATCATATCAGTGATAACTGAATTCACTCTTTCAGCAGACACCGAAGCTTTATTTTTAAATCAGGAGTCATTCCAAGGGTAGTTAACATAGAATCTACACAAACCCCTCAGATAGACCTCTTAAATTGTTAGAAGATATATTTAGGGCAAGATGAAGCTGCAGGAGAGAAAGCAGTATAATTAAGAGTTATAGATTGCTGTTCGAGTTTACCGATAAGAGAATGAATGATATGCTTATAGCAAGAAGGACTAGTAGAAAGCACAGTTCAAGTGCTCAAGTTAGGAAGACCTGGAATGCGTAGGTTCCCTAATTAATTTTAGCAGATCGAGAAGACTATTGAATGATTTGACCCCTCTTTTCCAAGTTTTTAGTGTGGTGTACATTGAAATTCTCTAAATAAATGAACTCAACATTTGTATGGAAAGATCTAATAGAGTCATGTAAGTAGTAAAAAATGATGGAAAATTTGTTCTGTTGAAAAATAACAACAGAAGCACAAGACTATTGTAGTACTAGGAAGGCTGACTTTAAAGCACACAACATCGATGTTGGAATATTCTAGATTTTCGAGGCAGGTTACATAAGTTTTAATGTTTGTATAGGCACAAACTCTATCCATCAGTCGGAGAAAGTAGAACTAGTTGTAGCTTGAGATATTATGGTTGCTGGTGAATGAATCCCTGGATATCCGAATTTCAAACAAAAGAAAATGTTAGGTTGAGAATTATATATATATATATATATATATATATATATATATATATATATATATATATATATATATATATATATATATATATATATATATATATATATATATATATATATATATATATATATTTTACCACTGCCCTTATCCAAGCC
The DNA here is from genome assembly GCA_015478945.1 of Trachelipus rathkii. Classification (NCBI taxonomy): domain Eukaryota; kingdom Metazoa; phylum Arthropoda; class Malacostraca; order Isopoda; family Trachelipodidae; genus Trachelipus; species Trachelipus rathkii. The sequence continues at coordinate 2,282 of JABUQX010139516.1, forward strand.
ATCGGAAACTATGCTAGATGATATTGCTAACAAAGTGAATTAATTTCTCAAATAGTGCATGATCGATAGTTTTTATTCGGTGAAATCACACTAGGTCTTAGAACTATATAACCGGAATGGGTTTGAACCAAAATACGATCTGACGATTGTGTGTGTGTGTGTGTGTGTTTCTTGATGTGAAAGAATATTGTGTTGACGTCCTGAATGTTTTAGCGAATTGTTGTCTATGAATGATGTATTTACACTTTTCCGCAAAAATTTTACAGAAAAACTCCTCCTACAAGCGATGATTTTTTGTGTCCGTTCAAGCAATTGAGTCGGGATTGTACCTGATGCAACTCTCACGCATAATTAAGTAAAAATTGCTTCCGTTCATCCATGCCAGTATATATATATATATATATATATATATATATATATATATATATATATATATATATATATATATATATATATATATATATATATATATATATATATATATATATATATATATATATATATATATATATATATATATATATATATATATATATATATATTTCACAAATTAAAAATTTAGGTTAAGAATGAGTACTTGTGCAAGGTCGTTTACCCCGAAATCAAAATAAAACTATTCGCAGAAAGTTCTTTCGTTTCTAATTAATAGTTTCATATATATATTCATTTTAAATATTAATTATTTTATATTGATCAAAACGCTAAATTCATTCTATATTTTTTGCGTTTAAGTACTTCCTCTTCAGTACTTAAATAAAGACTTAAAAACTTGGAATTTGACCTGCTGTAGTAAATTGGTTAAAAAATGTGTACATTCCTTCCCATGCGAAAATATTTCTTTCAACACTATAATCATTCATAATATATCATAAAACATTCTCAAAAAGGATCTTGTTGCGGAGTTTGAAGTAATTGTGCAATATAATTATTTAAAAAGAAAAAATTGCAGAGCAGCCTTATGGTTTTATTACTGCCACAAAGACTTCATTATTCATTACACAGAGCAGAAAAAAATAGTTTAAAACCTTTTAAGATAAAGAGCTTTTATTTCCCCTTATATTCTCTCTCTCTCTCTCTCTCTCTCTCTCTCTCTCTCTCTCTCTCTCTCTCTCTCTCTCTCTCTCTCTCTCTCTCTCTCTCTCTCTCTCTCTCTCTCTCTCTCTCTCTCTCTCTTCTCTCTCTCTCTCTCTCTCTCTCTCTCTCTCTCTCTCTCTCTCTCTCTCTCTCTCTCTCTCTCTCTCTCTCTCTCTCTCCTCTCTCTCTCTCTCTCTCTCTCTCTCTCTCTCTCTCTCTCTCTCTCTCTCTCTCTCTCTCTCATATAAATGCATTTCATTCACAAATATTTTAATGGCCTTCGAAACAAAGCACATTTCTTACAAGCCCAAAATAGTAATGAAGAAAGAAGACAAGTGTGAATAAAGGACATCCCGTTGTTACTCTTTTTTTTCTTCTTATTCCCTTGCGGTTTTGAAACCATTAATAACATTTGAAAGCTTGCACATCCTTTCGACCAATGTTATTTAATTTTACCAAAACTGTAGCTATTAGAATTATTTTTAACTGAAACGATAAATTGAAAAAGAATGAACCTAAATCTAATTAAAATGCGAAAAAATAACACGACCATGCTTAACTGCACTCGTACTCACACACAGACACACATATCACCGCATCACTAACTCACATATATATATTACATACTAATATATATATAACCCATCAATCACATACTATAATATATATATAACCACTAACTACACTTATATACCTAACATTACTAAAATTGATATAATACTTTATATCAACTCTACTAATATGGATAAGAATTTATTAACTTATCAGTTACTTATAGCCAAGAATACTGTACATATACAATATATAATATCATATATATATATACTACCCTAAATACTACCTTTGGGTCGGTCCTTATGGGATATCAATGCCCTATATTACCCCTATAATTTATTTATTGTGACTAAAATCTCCAATAATTTATTTTTCGGACCCTAATTTTAGTCGTAGCTCAAACACCTTATGGTCTTACATGAAGGGTGCAATAATTATTGAAGACCAATTATTCGGCTCAACACTCTTGCTATAATCATCAAATACTGGTACCTAGAAAAAGAATAATTAAGGAGCCTAGGTACCACGCATGTTTTTAACCTATTGTGAGTAAATCTTTTATTTGTGCACAAGTCTTCTTTTTTATGTAAGAAAAATCATATTGATTGGTATCACTCAATTTCTGGCCCCAGAGACTCAATACGTCACATCAAAACTATTAAATGCGCAAACCAAGTCATTATGAGTGCCATCATTATAAGGCCTTTTTGTATCAGTGTCACAAAGGTGAACTTTTGCATGATCAGTCCTTTTGAATTTCGACAACGATTTTCTTGGAATGGGTTCCCTGTTGCTGGTCCCATACGGGGTAACGGGAACATAATCCTCATACGGTGATTAGGGTTTTATTGACGAGTGTAATCTAGATAAAGTAATCATTGAAATATGAGCGCTCAATAGGTGAGTGCCGGTGAGATAGGCCAAAAAAAATATATTAGACCAAGAAGAATCCAATGATGTGCCCGAAATTGGGATTCGTCAATCTCATAGTGATCACACTAGTTCCATCGAACCTGACGTGCGGTCTACCACATCTAATGATGCCGACTCAGAAATGCGCCCCTTTTTTATTTTCAAAAGCCATTTCTGAAGGAGGTCTCCTGACATCGCTATCAAACCTCACCCCTAAAATCATTGGTATGTGTACCATTCTAAACGGGTTTAACTAAGGTGAATCAAGCGAATCGATTGGTGTAAATTCTACATCATGGCCCTTGAAGGATGACTTAGATAACAAGGAGATGTACTTTTTCTACATACACTTATAGACAGTACTTTGAGTCTTATTTTAAGTTTATAAATAATTTGAATATTTATCTTCTAACACTATCAACACAAAATACACACATCATATTCATCTAATATCATTTATATAATTTATATTATATTAATATTTAATGATATTATATTATTTATAATATATACTATACTATATATTAATATATATATATATATCTATTATATATTTAATAATTATATTATATATAATTAATTATTTATTAATTATCTTATGCCAATCTAACCACATATACAACACTCATATATACTAAATACATTTAACTTTACACCTTTTTAACCCAATACAACACATCCACCTTTAACCCTCTTTACAACAACCATCACACACTTATAAAGCACTTACACGCTTATACTACCAATAGTAACACTTTACAATACTGATACTAGGAGCTTAATGATACGCAAGCTTCACACAGGGACGAATAATGAATTTTTTTTATTAATTCCAAAAGGAAACCTTTTACACTCTTTTACACGCACAAATACAACAACTACGGATATATGTTTGGACTTTCCGCAACTTTTGTATTATTTTCATTAATTAATCGCTTCTAATAGCAGGCTTAATTATTATTGGATGGCTTACTCTCCTATCATACTCATAAAAATAATCAGATGAATCTTAAAGGCTGTTTCACCCTCAAAACGGGCGGGAACCGAATGAACAAATGCGCCCGTCGGCCAACGCTCACTCCTCTCCCTATGGCATCCACGCAGGTGGGTCCGCACGCCCGCGGTTCCGCCCGGACCCGCAGCACCATCTTACAGTCGACAGTGTGCCAGGCCGGACGGTTCCCGGCCGCCAGACAACTGCGGTCCCCGGCGCGGGGTGCTCGGCGGAACCGACAACTAACTTGTCCGGGTCAGCACCATATTATAAATTTTAATTTTCACATCTATAACTATTCAAATACTTTTTGATTGTTCACATTTTCTTCCCATTTTTATTCACATCCTTTTATGGCGTTCCTAACGTAACTCAATTTTCAGCCTTGTAATAGCGCAATATAATGCTCTTAAACACTATTCAACACAAATTTTCCCTATTTATATCTAGCATACTTGTTCTTTTCGGGAAAGGAAAGGGATTTTTAAAAGTTTTGGTAACCACAATCTAATAATTGCAATTAATGAGATTACGCGATAACTTGGCCTAATACCAAAATTTAATATATTTAATATACAAAACAAATGGAAAATCCAGTTTGAAAAAGTAAAAAATATACAAATACAATAGAAAATAAAAATATTTCCTGTGTTAAATTTATGAAACAAAACTATAATTATAGACTCACCACATTTTCGACTTTAATTTCAGAATTTAAGTCTGATGAGAGATTTTTGTTAGTATCCGCATCATCATGTAATATCTTCTTCCTTTTATTTAAAGGATTTGGCTTTAAAGCAGCACTGTTGGTGGCTGATATACGCTCAATGTTGTACCATATTCAAGCTACGGCTTCTAATTCCACTTTTGTTAACTTGACGTCTTTTATCATTTTTACTTCTTTTATTTTATTTTTATATCCACTTTATTTAATTGGTTCAAACGGTTCAAAAAATCCAAAATTCATAAGTTTGGATTTACCTCCTTCAATTATGTCATTATAAGGTTGTATCGATATGAATGTTATGCTTAATGGTTTCTGAGACTTTTTGAGGTGTTACGATCCACTTGGTGCCCGCCTGACATAATATATACACGACCTGCCAGAGTTATGATGTTACCTTGCTTTTACTCATTATACCTCTCACATAAGCTTATCAAAAGCAGTAAAAATGTATGTGCTGTTTTATTCAAAAACGGCAGCGGTGTTACTTATCAAAATCAAAAAAAGATTAGTATCCTTGTCTTTTAACCTTGGGCTTTACTGGGCTTAAACCTTCATGATTTTACACTTGATATTAAGACAATGCTTTATTAAACTCTAGTTTTACTGAGCTTTCACCACTGACAATATGTATCATTTAACATATACCTTAAATATGTTTCAATATGGCTAGTAAATTCATTCCAATTTTCAATAATGGAGTGTTCGTTTCAGTAGATAACAAGGGGATATTTAACGTATTGGCTTTTTGTTTTACGCTTACCTGCTTTAAAACCACATATGTTTTGATAGACACTATGTGGTTCGAAAAAATGCGTACTATATTACTCACTGAATTATGTTTTTACTAGTCCTTAAATTACTCTACTAAAACTCTAATGCTTTACCTATAAGGCTTAAATACAATACTATTTATAACATCTGGAGTTTATACTTTTTGTTTTTATACCTTTATATATCTTTAGTAATTTTTATTATGTTTCATTATTTATATTTTTATTTTTATAAATTAATTATGTATGTTGTATTATTTTTATTATTTTTTATTAATTTGATACTTAGTGTTATTTATCTAAATATCAGGGCCCTGAGATCGGGAATTATATATTTCCACAGAGACCTCATACTACAATGTGGACCACTCACTAGTCACACAACATCATCCACACACACACAACCTATACACATACATGCCATACCACTCATCATAGGAATCTATCACCTTGCGATAATTAAACTCACACTACACCACCACACAAACACAACACAATATTCGCTTTATAATTCGTTAAATTTTTCGACTACGAAATCCACAAACATCCTCACTATAACATCTCGGAGCACACATAAGGACCAAACCACCTGTTTTAAACCTATCAAATTAGGTTTCTTGTATGAACAATACACGTTATTGCATGATTATTAAAAACTTTTTTAAACTGTTTTTATATTAAATACGGTACATCTTAACGATATACTCGAATCACTCAACGTATCCACCACTATTTCGGTTACATAATCTACTAAATTATAACTATCATATATATTTCAAATTTTACTTTAATACTTCTAATATTAATAATAATAATCAATATATTAATAAGTTTGGATACAGTATTTATATTAACTGTTATAATTATTATTTTATGGTTTTTAATATAAATAATTTACTAACATATTCATATAGTTTTTAATAAAAATAATTTTTAACTAAAATATTTATGATAAATTTATTTATTTAAAACATATATTATTACGTACCTTTAAATAAATAAAAATAATATATCAGTAAATCATAAGGGTAAGCTACTAGCATTACCCTCCTTAATACATACCAGCTTTAATGCCCATCGTTATTGGTTCTTTGGAACTTACTTCGCATTATATAACACTTCAAATCTTAAGTTACAGTATAGTATACATAAGTAAATATATACACAAATATTATAGAGTCGTATCATATGTAAAGTATATTACATGAAGTAGTTTGATATTAGAATGATTTCCCTAGATTGTATTTAAAATTTGAGATGAAATATATTGCACCTTACATTTCTTATTTATTCCGCTTCAATTGGATTAAATTAAAAATAGTTTCATAATGATGTTTTTATTCATATTGAAATGTAATGAAATGTATTTTCTTATTATTCATTATTATTATTATCTATTCATCATTTGGGACAATGTCATCACGAAGAAAACACAACAACTTATTGGGCGATCACCATTGAACAAGGCATAACAAAAACTGACCTCATTTTGTAAAGTATGTGTTGAACATTTCACGTTACTTATTTTGAAGGGCACATGATAGATATTAGGAGCCCCTTTTTGTCCCCTTAAAGTTGAATTCCTGGGGCGATTTTTATAAGAGTGCACTAAACATCTACACGAGGTGTTTCACATAAATGTTACTTTGAACGTTAACCACAATCTGGGGAGTTCTTATTTCTATGTAAATGGTGTGCCAATACTATCTATTCTACTTAGGCCTACACATTTTAGGGCTTAAATTTTGAGAGAGCACTCATTTTGGTAATAGACCAAGGGCAAATTTAAAGGCCTAATACCAAGTTTCATATAATGCGGCTCTAACTCCAGTAACTAGACAGAATCATTTGGTTATTTATTATTTTATAAATATATATGGCAAACTTGGCAAACACCTCAATACGCCTGTTGATCGGTATAAGGTATCCTTTATACGCGAGAAGAGAATATTTTCCTTACTTGTTGATGAGGAAACGGGAGTAATGTTTATCATACTATATATGAAGCAATTTCTGTATGATTTTGATTTTGAATCAGAGATTTATTATGTTTATATTCGCCTTTTTTTGTTTTTATAAAGTATGTAACAAAACCCATGTTTTTTCAATATCCCTGAAACCTTAAACTGTGATTGTGAAAATTAAATTTTGTTCTTTAAACTTGTATTTAGAGCAGGTGTTTTTAATTATCTTTTAGACCCAAACTCTTTTTAAAAATCATGGTCATTTTAGCTGTTAAGCGTGCACAATTTATCGTGATTATCTTATGTATAAAACTAGTGTTTTTCAATCTATTTAACTAAGTAGTACTTATCGAGTAATGTTTAAAATATTATAATGGATCAGTACATTAAACGGTGGAATTATAATCTCTCATTCACATTTTATTCAAAACCTATTAGAAACATTAATGAGAAAACTAAATTTAAACAATAATTTGATAATAATTAATTATAGTAGATCACGTGAAAGTACAAATAATCAGTACCATTAATAAGAGCTAGTGATCACATAGTAAAGCGCGACCCCTCGAGTTAGCTGAGTAAGCGTACGCATATGAAACTACCGTCATGAAGCGTGTAATAATTATCTATTATATATATATATATATATAAATTATCAGTAGCGGTATCCATAAAAAATATTTATATGGGTGACGTTTGAGTATATATTATACAACGTGGTTAGGATACTACAAAAAATCCTCAATACAGGTATCGATACTTGTCTCCATCTCTAGTAAATATGTATTAATATTATAGTTTTGTTAGGGGGTATTTATTCTAATAATAATTAAATTATATAATTATTATAACATTAATGTTCAAGTAATAAGTTTTTAAGATGTTATAAAAAAAACACTGTGTTTTTTTAAATGCAATACATGATTGAGTTTTTATTTACACAAAATCCACAAATAAATTATAATCAATATACGGTTACCTAGTGAGTGAGAATACTGCATTTACAACAGCTATATGATTATAAGATGAAAGGTATGAGAACTACATACTTATCGATTGTAATATATTTGCAGTATTATATGATATATGTAATAATATACCAATTATCTTAGGATAAATCCTTAAAAGCGTTATAATTACTAGGTTTTTGCATCAAGGAGGGTATATAAGTTTATTAATGCATTAAGTTATTAACGTAGTATACGCTTGATGGTTATTTAACTATAATATATATTTTATATGATATAATAATAAATAATTATAATTATTTTAGAATTAAAAAAATATAACTTATTATATTCTAATATTAAACTTATATTAAGATGAAATATAAGTAAATATAAAAACAAATAATTAAAATAGAAACATTTAATATAAATACTTATAGTAAGGGAGGGTATATTGATAGTGATATAGTAATACATTCTAATATTTCATTTTAAAGCGTATTCACATATTTTGATGATGAGTACTTAGTGATTAGTATAGCTTTTAAGGTGACATATTAAATCTATATATATGTTATTTTTTAAACTTTTTTTTTTTAAGTATTAAATATTCTATCACAGCATATTCTAACATACTATATATACGACATGAGATACTCCATACATTCGACTCAGATGCCGATTATAATACATTCCCGTACTTGATTGTTATTTGTTATCTATATAAAGTTCAGCGTGATCTCACTACACCTATCTCACGTTAAATACTTAATATATTATTTGTTTCTGTTATTATTATCACGTGTTTTCCTCAAAGGAATTATTAATAATCTCTTTATATAGATATATAAATATTAATAAACAAAACTGTTATTTATATTTATCTATACTTTATCTAAAATTTTAAATTATAGTTACAATTATTATTACCAAAAAAACAAATTGTATTATTTTATATCAAATTAATATATGGGTGACAATGGTAATTTTTCTACATAATTAAAAATTAAAAATAATTCAGTAAGAAAGAAATAAATGGACGACTCATAAATGGAGAATATACGGTATACCACACCACACGATAACAGAAAATATGTAATGAAAGTTTACAATCGAGCGCCTATATCATAAAGATAAATATTTCGCGACGCGTAGTATAATAATTTAACGATATATACTCACGGCGGGTTTCCAATGCGCTGTTGCCGCACACGGGATCTAGCGCTTTATGACGGGCGCTCTTGTGCCAGAACGCTGATCAATAGAGGTCTACCTTCAACCGCGTGAATTCGTAACTATATATAATCCCTAGTCGTAAAAAATTACTAATTGAATATTAGAGATCTTATTTCTTACAAGTGAACAAAAACAAAATAATCTGAGATAACTAAATATTATTCCCTCAAATGTTGAGAAGTCTTTATTATAAAAATTCAGGACTGGAGAGTATGAAGATTATCGTATGGGAGATATAAGTAAGAGAAACAAAAAAAAAAAACAATTTTATAATCACAATTCAAAGAATAACATTTTGCGATTTTTTCTTTGTGCATTTAAACTGTCTAATTTAGTTATGATCATAATTCTACTTCAATTAACTAAGATAAAATTGGGGTTTAGATTGGGTTTCAAGAAAAACTAAATAATATTATCCAATATTGCTTCAATACATCCATTCCCACAATACAAGTTTAAATAATGAGGGAAAATCAATTTAATTTTCAGCGCAAATCCAAATCACGGGGGTATAGATCTCAGGAAATATGTAAACATCTTGTTTTAGTTTTTAAGCGCGACACCTTCTTAACAGAACGCACACAGTAAAGACGGTTGGCGATAAACAAGAAGGGGAGATGTGCATCCACGGGACGGCAATCTATCTATCCGAGGCCAGTATAGGACAATATATAGGCACCTTACTCCGGGACGATAACTGAACCCTAATAGTAGGCTCTTCATAAATTTCACCCTTATCTTTTCCATTTGAATTTCTAATTTTACCATCGATGTCACAAGATCCAGCCAATGTTTAGTTTGGACAATATAATATATTCTCTACAAAAAAATAATAAAACAATGGGATTCTCTCGGGTCTACTACCAGAGAGAGGGGGGTTGGTTACCAGGTTATGAACCCCCTCCTCTGTGATGTATGGGAGACACTTTAGTACGGGCTTGTATCTCAACGCGGCGTCGTCCTTTAAATCAGCCCCAGGAGGCCCCACTACGCACGAAAAGAAGAGCCGCTATCCTAAACTTCTCGAGGGGCTCTTTGCCCATTATAATTTGCGGTAGGCCTAATCAGGGTAGCTTACCTTCTGTGGGCCGTATCCACATTTTACAAGGGACAGTCAGTTTGAAAATGATTTTTGACCCTGGGGAATTAGGTCCTAAATCGCCCCGGGGTCAAAACGTGTTTATCCTAAAACTTTTTAGTTAGGTGACACCTAAAAGTAGTTATTCAAAAAAAAAAATCCTATCATTTTTAATACAAGATATGTTTAATAGACGGGCTGATTTTCTCATGATGTATTTAGTTTTTTCTTTGTACCACTCTGTTATCGTAGTTTTTGGAGAAATAGAGTGAGAGAGAAAGAGTATGTGGAGAAATAGAAATAATAATTTTTTTTTTCCCATTTTCCATACAGTGTGAATTTTGCGATATACCACGATGTACATAGATATTATACTCAATCATTATTAAAATATGAACGTGAGTACAAGTCCGAATTAGGTTTTTTCACTATAGAACCTACATTCTGAGAAATTTATTTGTTATTTTAATCAATAGGCGATATCCGAGTGACGGGAGTAAAAATCTTCATATGTTTAAGTTTCAGCATAATAATTTTATTAGCTATTATATTATATCTTAAATTATAAAATCTAGATTAATGATATTTATTAATAAATATCTGGTGTGTTCTTTTTATCGTGTTATATATAACTTGATTCTTTCAGCACTATATCTGTATCTTTACTATTATTATTTTACACAACACTTATTAATTTAATATACAATTATTTGGAGATACTATAAACTATAGGTAATAATTGATATAGTATAATAGCAGTTAAGTCAATGAAACATATACTATACGTTTATGACAATAAATAATATAGTCACTTATTGAGTTGAAGAGGGATTTATATAGGGGCTTCCTATATTAGATTTACTAGGTAATTATATATGCTTTTATAGTGTACATTAAATTAATGTTTATTTATTATAAATTAAATAACAAGTTTCATAAAATATGTAGAGTGTGTAAATAGACTTATTTGTGTAGAACTTCCTACTCTGATTCGGCGAGTTATCTTCTTAAAGTCCAGAGCATCAAAGTAAAGAATTTGAAGATTTTGTTTTTAATACAGAAATTTAAATTTGTTTATTATTTTGTTTCAAGAAAATATAAAAGATTAATGATTGACATTTCATATAGCAGTCTCGTAGAACTTTTGAAATAACGTTTATTTGGTATTTAATACTCTCATATAGTATGATTGAAATTGAAAGTTATAATACATATTGATTATTTCATTATTTCTAATTTCCATTGTAATTAAATTATTGCAATAATAGTTGGCTTATATTTATAAAAAAATTATATTATTTCTAATATACACCCTATTATTATTATTAAGCATATAGAGTTTATAATTATATACTATATAATATCCATAATAAAGCAAAATTGATTATATTGATATGTTTATTTATTTATCCAAGAACTGATATTGGATCGAACCGAAGTTCCACAGTCTACAAATTGTGGATAGTTCTGTTTGATGTATGTAACATTACATGAGAATGTAACTTCACACAAAATGATCAATTTGTTTTGTATTTCAATCTGTCAGAGGTGTGTGTTGTCTAATGTTATGCTGTGTAGTTGTAGGGTGTGTGTGTGTGTATGGTTGATAGCGATTTTATTGTAATTACTGTTATTGTAGTTATTATGTTGTGTATTAATTTTTGGTTTGATAAAGTATAATAACAGAGACAAAAGATCTTCAACGCGTATATCTAGGAACAAGTTATGGCCCAGACAGTAATATGGAAAATATTCATAATCAAGACTCAATACATTAATATTTAAATTTAAAAATACACACAATTACATACAAAAATACATACCTCAGTAAATATTAAACTAAATAATTTGAATTGCATAGTACATAAAATAGTTAATTAGATAGGAGAGCCAAATCTCTAAAGGTATTAAAAACAATTAAAGAGGGAACCAATCAAGAGGTTATAATGCCGAGTTTATATTGAGTTAACGGCAGTCAAACCAAATGATGCAATTTAAAGGCCCATACATAAATATAATGGGTAGTTTAAGAAGCCCAAGGTAACAGGCCCCGGGTAACCACTTAAGGAAGGCATTAACAACCGACCGGTATGAACGGCATAAAACCCAAAAAGCCAACCCCTATTCTTTCCACCCCTTGGTTTTGCTCATTGTTAATGACCCTCATGGGGATTTTACCCTTGGGGAATTTTCCTGGCCTTGTAAGGGGTATGTAATTTAATAAATAACGATTAAATACGGCAGCTAAGAAACCATCTCTGGTGGGTAACATGCGTCAGTTAAAACCTTGAGCTTAGAATGTAACAAGTAAGAAGAGAACAGATATAATACACAAACGCATCCCTAAGTAACGTCTCTTTTGGTTATTAACTAATAAAAAGGGAATAATTCAATCTTCTTAAATCTGATTTATTAATTTATCTATTTGTGGATTTTACTGGCTTTAAAGGTGTATGTAAATCGTTAATTATCAAAAAATATTAGAGATTTAAAAGGCCATAATGGTTTTGTTAAAGAACACTCATGAGTTTATAAGGCAGTTAAACATTGAGTTTAAAAAAGACGTAGTGGGTAAAGTTAAAGATAGAATAAAAGCTATTACTACATCCTATTTGTTGATAGGTACCTATAAACATTACACGATCTCTAAATATAGATTTTACTTGGAATTTACCTGCTTTTAAAGGTATGTAATGTAATAAAATATTATGAGTTAAAGCAGGTAAAAAAAGATGAGTAAAGCAGTAACATTGAGTTAAAGCCAGTAAAGCAGTAAGAAACAAAAGCATACTAATCCCTTTGGTTTTAGGTGATGGTTTGATTTCACTGATTTACTGAAATTTAAGTATGTAATTTAATAAATATTGATCTGAGGTTAATTAGCAGTAAAACATTAGTGAGTTAAGCAGAAAGAGTGGCGACTCTGAGAATTGAGTTATATTATTGAGCACAACATTATTTCAATACTTAAGTAAAGACAGTAAAAGGGCAGTAAATAACGTAAAGTGCTCTTGTACCTTATTCACTCCTTATTTTTTGTATGCTATGGTCTCATTTTAGAGGCAAGTTTGTTGGATTTTGACTGTGTATATAAACCTATGAGGTGGTCTTTGTTTAAAGGCTGTAAAGGTTATGATGTTTTTTTAAAATAAAAAGTGTTTAAAGTTTACTCATAGTATTTTGAAAAGAAACATTTTTTTGAAATATTTACCATTGATAATCACAACCAATAAATATATGTGTTAAATATAGGTCTGTAATGAGTTATCCATGTTTATGCAAGTGAACAATGTATAATCTTTATTAATATTTATTGAAATATCGAAATATAGAAATATTTAATAACTATTTATGTATAATTATATATTTATTTCTGTTTCGCTGCGAGGAATTACTATGTGAGAATAGCAGTCTAATTCCTGCGAGCAGGCACGCAGACTGGGCGGTGAGGGGTACAGCGTCCTCCGTGGGCGGCCTGTGGCGGTTGAAGGGGCGCCTGGCGGTGGATGGGGTACGCGGTGCTAGAATGAATTTATTTTGGTGCCTTCAGTCGTTTCACTGCTATCACGCGAGAATGTGAGGAGTTCGCCACCCTTTTGCACGGGGTGGCGCGGGTCTTGACGGATTTGCCTTTTTATTGTGCTGCGGAGGGCGCGATTTTAGGCTAGACCACTGCGCTGCGGTTGAGTGGAACCAGCTTTATTATTGCACACATAGGAAACGAGTCAACAATCCATTATTAAGCATTCTGTATCTTTATTGAGTGATCACTCTCAGTGTTTTGCGGTATGAATATCAACATTAATCGCCTGTTCTTGAGGTGCATATTGTATTTGTAAAATTGTTTTCTGTCGGATATAGTGGCGTTTAATAAAGACAGATAATGGCGAAATAATAGAAGATTGTACTTTTTTTCGGTATAAAGTGACCTTAAAATAATAAGGGGTTGTGAGTCCTATAGTGTCCATAAGGAATAAAATGGGAGGTGTTAACGATTGTGGCATTTTATCCCGCTCTTTAAAGGTGTATGTGGGTGATGCATATGGTGTGGATGGTAGTTTCGGTGTACGTTTGTTGTGTAGCGTCAGTGAGAAGGGTGTATCCTGTGTGTATGTAACGTGTCTTATCTTCAGGTCTGTGTGTAGTCATGGTGTGTGTGTTGTGTGCAGTATATCTTATAATCATCTTCTTATTTATTTTTATTCTCTCCCAAAGCTTTTTTTACGGGTAAGATCAGAGAGTGAAATCAGCCTATATATATATATATTATATATATACTATATATATATTATATATTATATATATATAATACTATCTATATATATATATATATATATATATATACTATATATATATATATATATATACTTATTATATATATATATATATTATATATAAAGTTGCACTTATCCGTAAGAGGTCAGGAATGCAAACTACGAAAAGCTATAACATCTACAGGAAAATAAAATAAGCAATTTTTACTGTTCAGCAAGCAATTTCCTCAGTGAAACCTTTTTAAAAAAAAATTATTTTATTCTAGATATTTATTAATACACCTTAAATATTATTATATCTTAGAACTGGCAAGCTTACGGTGTAATTGACCTTGAATCTGTCATTACTTTACGACGAGCAAAGAGTTACCGAAATAAGTATTTTTTAATTCTTGACCGGGGGGGGGGCTTTTGGAGAAAATGTTATTTTTTTTTTTTTTTTTTTTTTTTTTCCTTCTTTATATCCTCTTTTTAAGGGGGGTTCGAGCCGACGGAGGGACAGAGGGGGCGACGAAGTCCGCACCGTCCGTCCCACGGTATGGCGAGAAACGCCGACTCGTTGTCAATCTTTAACTTTTACGCCGTGGGGTATTCTTTTCGTTTAAAAAAAATTCAACATTTTGGGCACCTTTGCGTGCTCCCTCGGAGTAACTTCGAGCTACTTCGTATTCCTCAAAAAGACCGTAATTTTTTTCCTAACTTTTTCAACAAAATTTTAATTTTTAAAAAGCGTTTACTTTTTTTTATTTTATTTTTATTTCATGGGTAAAAATGTCTCCTGTTTCTGTTTAATAAATGTATATTTATTTCTAAAGCTGTTAGTTTTTTTTAGTTACATGCCTGTCCTTTTTCCGGGATTTTTTTTTTTTTTTTTTTTTTTTTTTTTTTTTTTTTTTTTAAACAGATTTACATACATGTTCGTAGCTTATATTTTTTTACAGGAGGGGGCAGGAAATAAATTACAAGGAAAGAGCCCACCCAACGCCACCTAAGCAAACTCTCTCAGTGAGCGCAGAACGTGGGGTTTTAAAAAGAGGAAGATATACAGTTAAGATCATAATGGGGCAGATTCCAACAGAACAGAAGTGGCTTGGAAAGAGGAGGCACCATACACAACGAACCGAGTCTGGGATTTTCAATGCTCCACGCCAAAATTCATTGCGAGAGCACTGGCACCCCTTGTATTGCGGAGGCGACGCAACTGGAGGTGGAATGCGAGTGGCCACTCCCCTTTGAGCACATGCCGTTGTAGTACATATAGAAATGAGATAAAGCGCCAACAGTCACGTTGCAGAGATAAGAGGGTCAAGAGAGTTAGAATATATAGAAAGTTTATTAGTCTCTTTGTTTAGACTCAACTCTATCCAATAGAAGGGTGGAAACCGGAGCCCCCCCAGAATGTGAGAACAGTACTCCAAACAAGGGCGAATCAGGACCGTTTATATAACTGGAGTAATGCTGTGAGAAGAAGAAAAAAATCACCGCAACCTGAACAGAACTGCCAGCTTCTTTCTTTGCGGCCACCTTAGCAACCGTTATGATATGAGGTTCAAGATAATTTTTTGTTTTATGTTCAGACAAAAAAAATCATGTAGTTTCAGGTGAGATGTTAAAAAGGTTGAAAAAAATAGGAAAATTAGGATGTGTTTTGGGAGTGAGATATGAAGAAGTTGAGTTTTTTCAAAGAGTTGAATTTCACAAGGGTTGGGGTGGTCGCCTACCGGAAATTTTTTTTCCCCATCCAGATCGGCAAAGACAT
>JABUQX010139517.1:0-11512 GCA_015478945.1 Trachelipus rathkii
AAATTTTGTAGTTCAATTTTTTACTTATGGTTTATCTTTGTATTTCATGTTAAACCATTTTTAAACATTTCTATAGTTTTTTTTTTTTTTTAAAGTGAAACATTCACAATTTATGATTAGAAAGGAATCTAATAAAGAGATTCTGGACTCCTGAATCTCTTGATTAGAAAAGAATCTAATAATTTACCCCTCCTGGGTAATATAAAGAATATAACAAGGTTACGTTGAAGAACCAGTAAATTTTTTGGCCTTTGCCGGCACCGACTCAAGTCTCCACAATTTTCCAGTTACACTTTAAAAATGTAGCTGACTCTGAACCCTTTTGTTTTACTGTAAAACTATTAGTATAGGAAGTGGGCTTTCCTAACCATAGGACATTAGGTCACCAGCCTAGAATCAGTTGTATGCATATATACCCAACTTGAAAAGGAAAGTTTAATTTTATAAACATAGTAATATTCATTAATCGCTTACACAAGAAGGGTAAACACATTCTAAATTCCAATTTTCTGATTTCCATTTAAATATTGAAATTAATTGTTAGGTCATTGTCTTGGTGAGAATTAAGAAAATTAGGTAAAATTATATAGTAAGAACTTTCAAATGAAAAACCATTTAATATATTGAATATTAGTATAAGTTTAACTTGATGAAAATTAATTATATCATTAGTTGTATCATACATAATTAAAACATTGGATTAAATAAACATAAAGCATTACCATCTTTCTCTCACCCCAATTAAACTAGTTTTTTCTTTTATTTGAATATATTGTTTTTGTTATTTTGTTTTTTTTTAATTATTACTGAAGGTATAGATTTATTTAGAGTATCATCTTAGCAGGCAGATTAATCTGATGGGTATTCTTTCTTGGACCCACTTCCCCTTACAACGGCTCCAGTTCCACCAAAAAAAAAATTTTTACCCGTGGCTCAGCAGCTTGGATATAGTTACAAAGCTAGAGGTTCCCTATCACTTTGTTTATTTTTTCAGAGCGTAAATTCTCTTTTGTTTTAACCTACTTAGAAAAATTGGATAAAACCAACTTGAGATATGACAAATCTTACCTCTATTTCCTATCATTAACTTGTTGAGAAGCACCAAAGGGAAATTCGACATGACAAGTTCGGCAAAAGATTATTTCATCATCCGATCTGAATTGGCCTTGAAACTTTTCAATTTATTTTGCTCTTAACAATGAAGAACGTTCCTCAGATTTCAATAATTTCTGTTAAAGATTTTCTTATAATATGATAATAATAATAATGATAATAAAAATAATAATATAATAAAATGATAATAATAATAATAATATAATTTAATATAATAATAATAACTAATATATATAATAATACTAATAATAATATAGTAATATAATACTAATATAATAATAATAATAATAATAATAATAATAATAATATTAATAAACATATAATAATAATTATCATATCCCTTCTTTTCTTTCAAGACTGGGGTAAGGTGCGTAATATGCATGAACAGAAAGTAGTAGAATATGACGCAAGTCGAAAAGAATGCCAAGCCTTACCGCCCCTTATACCTTTTAGTGAGAATCGTCGCAGTCAGAAAATCCATCCTAAAGCCGGGACCGCGACGGACCTCACTATGGCTCTCGTCATGTGGGTTTATCCTTGGCCAAGTGGTCAAACCATCCCTCACAACCCGCATTCACTCATTATGCATTTTTCTTCGCCTCTGCCAAACTCTCATTTTCTCTCCTGCAGCATTCCTTTATGATCATCCACTTTTTCTTCATTTCTCAGTCTCCAACCGGCTCGATTTTCCCAGCCACACTCCCACTAACATCTGCTAACCAACGACTATCATCCATCCTTTAAACATGACAAACCCATCTAACATACCTTTCATTTATTCTCTCATCTTTCTCATTTCACACCACACCAATCTCTAATACGTTCATTCTCATTTTGTTATTCTTCTCACCTTAACACGCCCCTAAGATTGTCATTTGAACACATTGAACTTTGATCTATAACACTTATTCCAGAATAGTCTCACACTGTTAACATTACAAGGTAAAATAACTATGTAAGACTAAGCATCGCTAGTCCTTTAATCCACCAAGGATTTTAATAACCAGCCCACTTCCTGCCTTTCACATTTTGTTCCCTTTTCATCCAATATATCCTAGATATTTAAATTCAGACTTTGTTCCAGTGCTCACCATCTAACATAATTTCACACAGGAGAGGTCCTCACTATACCATAACTTACTCTTTCTTCGTTTCTTCAACCCTCTTTTACACACCTGCCAATACTCTAACATCTCTCAAATCTCTTCAGATTCGCCACACAAAACCAAATATCCTCATAAAATAGGTAAGGCACCCTCCACTCTCCATCATTCTAGCCCATCCCTTCCACTCTTATTCTTTCAATAACCCATCCATATACAAATTGAATTAACAAGGAGACATAACACATTAACTGTCAACTCCTCATATATTAACCAATCACTTTCGACACTCCATTCTTTACACCGCTTCACCATATCATACATACTTTTGATCCATTCAGAACCTACAACACCACATATATCACTAACACCTGCTAGAGCTCCCCTATTAATCCTATTATAACCCTGGTGCAATCATAAAACTAAATCATTTATTCTTCTTCACTCATTTTCTCCATATTTGTTTTCAATGTAAAGATTGATCACATCTCTATACCATTTAATGCACCTTGTTCTTACCTGTAGCCTTCAGTCACTCGACGATCTCTTCGACCAAAATACAGCATATATCTTCTCTACAACACCTAATTGCCCTATAATTCCTACAGTTTACAGTTCCTTATCTTTGCCCTTGTTAAGGTACTATTCGCTCTCCTCCAACCTCCCTGGACTATACCCTCCATAAAGCTTTGTTACAGAACTTCAATCCATAATCACCATCTCGCTGCCTGTCTATGATATTTACCAGTATTTCAACTCTACTATTACTCTCCTTACTATGATATCCAAATACCTATTCTTATCACATCAAACTCACAGTTCATATCACTCTTCATTAAACCGCCAATGTTATGCAATTTTCGAAGTGTTCCATCCACACTCTCACATCCATTTCAGCAGTTAGAAAATAATAAAAGTAACAAATATAAACAAAAACTATAGAATATTAAAATAATAAAATAAATAAATAAAAAAAAAATTCTAAGATTGAACTTCTTCATATAGAAATTGCAGAAATACAGATTATTAATTTATAATCTTTTCTGTATGTGTTGTGTGGGTGCCATAAGATTGATCAAAGATATGGAATAAAGGTATTTACATATGTTTTGTGCTCTATTTCTTCTGAATTTATATTTTTTTTGCCGAAATGAAATTCTACTCTTAAATTATATGAATTAAAGTTTTGGATACTTAAGCTATCTGCATCCATATCTGCGGAATTAAACTAACATCAAATCTGGCAAATTTGAAAATTGATATCCAGCCACAAATATTATAATAATAATAATAATAATAATAATAATAATATAAATAATAAATAATAATATAATTAATATAATATAATACATAATATATTATAATAATAATTTTATTAAAATAAATTAATAAATAATAATATATAATATAATAATAATAATATATAATAATAATATAATATAATTTTCTTCCTTTCTTTCTTTATTACCTTTTTTTCCAAGATTGGGAGTAAGGTGGTACAGCATCGGAAAAGAAAAGCAGTAGGAGAATATGACAAATGTCGAAAAGAAGCCCAGCTTCTGCCCCTCTGTACCATAATCTAGTGAAACTCGTCAAGGACAGAAATCACACTAGACGCTTCATGGGACCCGGGCGGACCTCACTTGGTAAATCGTCAATGTAAGGGTTCCATCCTTGGTCCGGTGGGCCACAACCATCCCATACCAAACCCTGCATTCGTCTCCTATCATGCCTGTTATTCTCCGCTCTGCAAACTCACATTTTCTCCTTCAAATTCGTTCACCGACTCAATCACTTTCTCTTCGGTCTCCCGCGGTTCCCAACACACTCCCACTATACATCCGCTTAAACAAGAACGACTTATTCATCCTTCCACAATGACCAACCATCTCAAATACTTTCATTTAATCCTCATCTACTTTTCACCACACAACTCTCTAATACGTCATTCCTCATTTTATTAATTTTCTCAACCTTACATAGCTCCTAAGATTCCATCTGAACACATTGTAGTTTAGATCTATACTTCTTATTCGCGACATAGTTCACTCATTACATAAGGTAGCACATGACTCATGTAGACCAGCGCACTCAGACTTAGTCCTTTTACATACACAACGATTTATTTGCACCAGCAACCTTCCTGCCCTTCACAACTTTCCTACTTAACTCTGCATCATCCGTTCCGTTCTCATCCAACACAATATTTAAACTCAGACACTTGCTCAGCTGCTCACCATCTACTAACTTCACCTGAGGACTGTCCACTCACGAACGCATAACCTTACTCTTATCTACGTTTACTTTCAAACTTCTCTTTTACATACCCTGCCAAATTCCTCTACCAATCCTCTCAACTCTCTTCAGATTCGCCACACAAGAACATCGCATCGCATTAATAGGTGGGACTCACTCATTCACATTTCCATCATTCTATACAATCATTTCTCATCCCCACCGAATTTCTTTCATACCACCATATACAATTGAGATACCAGGAGACATAACACAACTGTCCTCGACTCGCTATTAATCTAACCAATACTTATTGAACCATGTTATTCTTCACACGCTTCCTATCGTCATACAATTTTGATTCCATTCAGAGCCTACCACCAACACCTATATCACTAATACCTGCCATAGAGCTCCCCTAATTAATCTATCACTACGGTGGTATCATAAACACTAAATTATTATTCTTTTCTCCCTCATTTTTCAATCATTTGTTTCAATGTAAGATTTGATCCACACCTCTACTACTCCTAACGCACCTTGTTCTTTCATACAATCGTCTTAGTCACATAAATACAGCATATACTTCTAAACACTCAATAAACTTATTCCCCTAATAAATAAAAATAAAAATAATAATAATAATAATAATAATAATAATAATAAAATAATAATAATAATAATAATATAATAATAATAATAATAATAATAATATTTGCTTGTTTCTAATTTCCAATAAAACAGTGTTGAGTTTCTTTGTTTGCACCATTTGAAATCTTTCTGTAAATGCTGTTTATAGGCTATTGACTTCAAAGTTCAAAGTGTTACAAAAAGGATGCTTTTAGCAAGGGTGTCTGAATTTGGATAGAGAAGACAATTGGTAAGACATTTGGATTGAGATGAAAATAGCCAAGGTGTACAAATGTTGTTATAAGTGAATAACAGGAGATTTTAAATTGAGATATCTAGGAAGTTGATAAGTTGCGACTAGTTGAGTTTACAAATGGCCACTATGTAGAATTTTTTATTTTGCAAGATGTAATAAAAAATTCTACATAGTGGCCATTTGTAAACTCAACTAGTCGCAACTTATCAACTTCCTAGATATCTCAATTTAAAATCTCCTGTTATTCACTTATAGCATTTGCACACCTTGGCTATTTTCATCTCAATCCAAATGTCTTACCAATTGTCTTCTCTATCCAAATTCAGACACCCTTGCTAAAAGCATCCTTTTTGTAACACTTTGAACTTTGAAGTCAATAGCCTATAAACAGCATTTACAGAAAGATTTCAAATGGTGCAAACAAAGAAAACTCAACACTGTTTTATTGGAAATTAGAAACAAGCAAATATTATTATTATCATTATTATTATTATTATTATTATTATTATTATTATTATTATTATTATTATTATTATTATTTATTATTATTTTTATTATTATTAGGGGATAAGTTTATTGAGTGTTGTAGGGAGTATATGCTGGTATTTAGGTTGAAAGAGTGCGTGAGTGCTGAAGGACTGATTGTGAAAACAAGGTGCGTTTAGGAGTGGTAGGGATGTGTGGTAATTTTACCTTGAAAAAATGATTGAGAATGAGGGGAGAAGAATAAATTATATTTAGGTTTTATGGATTTGCACCACGCGTATGATAGGATTAATAGGGGAAGCTCTATGGCAGGTATTAGTGATATATGTGGTTGGTGGAGGCTTCTGAAATGAATCAAAAGTATGTATGGGACGATTAGAAAAGCGTGTGTAAGAATAAATGGTTCAAAAGTGATTGGTTTAGGATTAATAGGGAGTGAGACAGGTTGTGTTATGTTCCTTGGTTACAATTTGTATATGGGTGGGGTTATGAAAGATTTAGGATGGGAATGGCAGGAAATGGTGTTAGAATGATGGAGAATGAGATGAGTGGAGGGTGGCCCTACCTATTATATGCGGATGATTTGTTCTGTGTGGCGAATCTGAAGAGAGTTGAGAGATTGGTAGAGAGATTTGGCAGGGTATGTAAAAGGAAGAGGTTTGAAAGTAAACGTAGATAAGAGTAAGGTTATGGTTTGTGGTGAGGACAGTTCAGTGTAACGTATTGTTAGATTGGTGAGCAGCTGGAGCAGTGTCTGAGTTTAAATTTTAGGGTATGTGTTGGTGAGAAGGGAACGGATGAGCAGAGTGTAGTATGGAAGTTGTGAATGGCAGGAAGGTTGCTGGTGCAATTAATTTTGGTGAATGTAAAGGACCTAAGTCTTGAGTGCGCTAAGGGTCTTACATGAGGGTTGTTGTTTTACTGTGTATTGTATGGTAGTGGACTATGTCTGTGAATAAGCACAGATAGATTAAAGTTAATGTGTAGATGGAAATCTTAGGGCATGCTAGGTTGTGAGAGAATTAATAAAATGAAGAATGAGGTATATAGAGAGTTGTGTGGTGTGAAGAAAGGGGTAAAATGAGAGAATAATGAAAGTATGTTGAGATGTTTGGTCATGTGGAAAGGATGAATGATAGTCGGATTGTTAAGCGGATGTATAGTGGGGAGTGTGTTGGGACCGCCGCTGGGAGACCGAAGGAAAGTGGATTGAGTCGGTAAACGACTGTTTGAAGGAGAGAAATGTGAGTTTGGCAGAGGCGAGAATAAAAGGTGCATGATAGAGAGATGCGGGGTTTTGTACTGGGGCGGTTGTGGCCATGGCCAAGGGATGAATTACATTGACGATTTACATAGTGAGGGTCGGTCACGTGAAGATCTAGGGTGGATTTTCTGTCGGTGACGAGTTTCACTAATAGGTACAGAGGGGGCAGTAAGGCTGGGCTTTCTTTTCGACATTTGTCATATTTCTAACTGCTTTTTCTTTCGCGATGCTTTGTAGCGAACTTATCCCACTCTTGGGAAAAAGGTAGATAAAGAAAGAAAGAGAAGATTATTATTTATTATTATTATTATTATTTTTTTTAATTTTATTTTATTTTATTTTTTTTGTGTTTAGCATTTTTAATAATGATCTAATTATTATTGTATGGCTCAACTATAATGATTGGAACAATAAAGTTTATTATTATTATTATTATTTTATTATTATTTTATTATTATTATTAGGTATTTGTGGCTGGATACAATTTTCAGTATTTTCAGATGTTGATGTTTATTTTTAATATCCGCAGATTGATAGCAGATAGCTTAAGTATCAAGATTTTATATTTTCATATAATTTAAGAGTAGAAATTTCATTTGGAAAAAATATATAATTCATTAAGAAATAGAGGCACAAAGACATATGTAAATTACTTTAATTTCAGTATCTTTGGGATCATTCTTAATGCACAACAACACCTACAGAAAAGGTTATTAAACTTAATAATCTGTCATTTCTGCATTTTCTATTGAAGATTCAATTTAGAATTTTTTTTTTATTTTTTCATTCAAAGTATATATTTGGTAGTTTTTTGTTTATATTTGCTTATTTATAGGTTTTTACATCTCATGAAATGGTTTTGATTTAATGTGGATCAAAACTTTCGAAAATTTGCATACATTGGCGTATGAAAGAGGATGAGTGATGTGTGTGAGTTGGATGTGATAAAGATAGGTATTTTGGGGATAGGTCATTAGTAGGAGGACGGTAATAAGGTAGAGTGAGACTTACTGGTAAAAGTATCAAGACAGGAGGCGAGATGGTGATTGAGTGGAATTTTAAGTTGTGTACAGTTTTATGGAGGTATAGTCGAGGGATTGGAGGAGAGCAGTTAATAGTACCCTTATACGGGCAAGGGTATGAGATAAGGGTAATGTAGGAATTATAGGGGAATTAGTTAGTGTGTTGTAGGGAAGATATTGCTGGTATTTTTGGTCAAAAGAGTGCGTCGAGTGACTGAAGGATGATTGGTGAAGAAGGTGCGATTAGGAAGTGGTAGAGTGTGTGGATAATCTTTACATTGAAACAATGATTGAGAAATGAGAGAAGAAGATAAATTGTATTTAGGTTTTATGATTTGCAACAGGGTATGATAGGATTAATGGGGAGCTTATGGCAGGTGTTAGCTGTATATGGTGGTGGTGGTAGTGTTCTGAATGATCAAAAGTAATGTATGTATGATGGTGAAGCGTGTGTAAGATAAATGGTGTCAAAATGATGGGTTTAATATTAATAGAGGAGTGAGGCAGGATGTGTTATGTTTCCTTGGTAATTCAATTTGTATATGGGTGGGTTTATGAAAGAATTAGAGGTGAAAGGGATGGTGCTAGAATGTGGGAGTGGGGGGTGCTTACTATTTATGAGGGTGATTTGGTTTTTGTGTGGCGAATCTGAAAGAGAATTTGAGAGGATTGGTAGAGAGATTTGAGGGTGGTGTAAAAGGAGGGGTTTGAAGTAAACGAAGATTAAGAGTAAGGTTATGGTTATGAGTGAGGAAAGTCCTCGGTGTGAAGTTTTTGATGGTGAGCAGCTGGAAAAATGTCTGAATTTAAATATCTAGGATATAATGGTTGGATGAAAAGGGAACAGGTAATGTTGAATGGGAGGAAGGTGGCTGGTGTAATTAAATCCTTGGTGGATGTAGGGACTAAGTCTTGGGTGCGTTAGGGTCTTACATGAGGGTATTTGTTACTGTGTTAATGTACAGTGGTGAGACTATGGTCTGAATAAGTGGTAATGATCTAAAGTTCATGTGTTCAAATGGTACAAAACTTAGGCGTGTAAGGTGTGGAGAAGAATTAACAAATGAGGAATGACGTATTAGAGAGTTTGTGTGGTTTGAAGAAAGGGGTAAATGAAGAGAATAAATGAAAAGTATGTTGAGATGTTTGGTATGTGGAAAGGATGGATGATAGTCGGTTGGTTAAGCAGATTTATAGTGAGTGGGCTGGGAATCGACCGGTTGGGAGACTGAAGAATTGAAGAAAGTGAATTGAGTCGTAAAGAAGTCCAGGAGAGAAATGAGAGTTTGGCGGAGGCGAGAAGGTGCATAATAGGGAGTGAATGGCGGGGTTTTGTGAGGGGGTTATGGTTGTGATCCCTTGGGCAAGGGATAACCTCATTGAGAGATGCATAGTAGGGTCCGTCGA
This sequence comes from Trachelipus rathkii, assembly GCA_015478945.1. Classification (NCBI taxonomy): domain Eukaryota; kingdom Metazoa; phylum Arthropoda; class Malacostraca; order Isopoda; family Trachelipodidae; genus Trachelipus; species Trachelipus rathkii. Next base: position 9,517 of record JABUQX010139517.1, read on the forward strand.
CGGTCCCCGTGGTGCTCCTAGGATGGATTTTCTGACTGCGACGAGTTCTTACTAAAGGTAAGAGGGGGTTAAGGCTGGGCTTCTTTTTCGACTTGCGTCATCTTCTACTATTTCTGTTTTCAGTGCATGTTACGCACCTCCCAGTCTTGGAGAAAGAAGGTGATGATGACATTATTATTATTATTATTATTATGTATTATTATTATTATTATTTTATTATTTATTATTATTATTATTATTATTATTATTATTATTATTATTATTATTATTATTATTATTATTATTATTATTATTATTATTATTATTATTATTATTATTATTATTTATCATTTTTATTATTATTATTTTTATTATATTATTATTATTATCATTATTATTAAGAAAATCTTTTATACAGAATTTTTGAATCTGAGGAAGTTTCTCTTGTGGCAATAAATGAAAGGTTCAAAGAGGCAATTTCAGATCGATGAAGAGAATTTTCTCGACTTGTCATGTTCGAGTTCCCTTTGGTGCTTCTCAACAGTTAGTGATCGAGGATAGGGTAAATTTTGTCCTATATCAATGTTGGTTTTATTTTCATAATAGTTTAAAACAAGTAGAAGTTTGCGCTCTTTAAATAAATAAACATAAGTGATAGGAAGCTCCTAGCTTTGTAAACTATATTCCAGGGGTAAAATAATTTTTTTTGGGGTGTGGAACCGGAACCAACGTAAGGGGAAGTGGGTCCAAGAAAGAGACCCTTCAGATTAATTTGGCTGCTAAGATGATACTCTAAATAAATCTATACCTTCTTCAGTAATAATTAAAAAAAAAAAAAAAAAAAAACATAATATATTCAAATAAAAGAAAAAACTAGTTTAATGGGAATGAGAGAAAGATGGTAATGCTTTATGTTTATTTAATCCAATGATTTAATTATGTATGATACAACTAATGATATAATTAATTTTCATCAAGTTAAACTTATACTAATATCCAAATTATTCAATTTTTCATTTGAAAGTTCTTACTATTAATAATTTTGCCTAATTTTCTTAATTCTCACCAAGACAATGACGTAACAATTAATTTCAATATTTTTAAGATGGAAATCAGGAAAATTGTAATTTAGAATGTGTTTACCCTTCTTGTGTAAGCTGGGATTTAAAGAATTATACTATTTATTAAATTTAAACTTTCCTTGTGCAAGTGTAGGTGTATATGTATCTTTTTTTTTTTTTTTACTGTTCTAATTTTCCAACCGTCAATCTATTTCACAGTGCGGAAGTGTTAAGTTTAAGAATATATATGTAAGGACAGCTTGGAGTTCAGAGTAAGGCGAAAATTCATATATGAGATGTATTTGTGCTTATCTAAATTATAACTGTAGTTCAGATAAGATGTTTCTTCATGCCCAATGGCTAATTTGAAAAAATCTGTGGATTGAGACGCATCAACTAAGATTCTAAGATTTCCATTTGAAAATCGACTGAGCAATCTCCAAAACTGTAGAAAATTTCTCCGAGTTCTCAACTGAAAACAAAACAGTGGAGGAAACAGAAATAGGGTTCAAAATAACAATTCGCTCTAAATTTAGAAAAACTTTCAAACTTCCAACAATAGGACAGAAAGATCTTTAAACTTCAACAAAATAATGAAAAAAAACTTTCAGGTCCGAACTTTGTAAAAGAAACGTTATTGACCACCAAGCCTTAAAACCCCAAAATGTACAAGTGTATTTCTTGTATTACCAGGATCTGAATGGGTTATTCTTTAACTCATAATGACCACTACATTATTTTCTTCTATTTTACATATTGGTTTCTTTGTTGGAAGTTTTCGCCAAATCCACAAATAATATATTTCTACTACCGAGAAAATAACTAAACAACGTAACTTTCCATCTAGATAATTAATAAGATATGCTGTTACTGAAAATTAAGAACACCATTTTAATGAAATTAATAATACAAAAAAATTTTATCCAATAAAAAAAAAAAAATTTTATCAACCAGTG
>JABUQX010139518.1:15000-20000 GCA_015478945.1 Trachelipus rathkii
GAATAGAATTGAAAGATTGCATTTGAACCTTTTTTTATTAGCATTTCCCAATATTAATTTTCACGCTATCCTCGATTTACAGTTTTACACAAATGTTTTTTTTAGTGCATTTAACAGCCTTCATGGAAGTGACTTTCGTAGAACCGTTTAAATTAAGCGATTTAAATTAAGGTTCGCTATACAGTGGAACTGGTTTTTTTTACTTTCCCAGAAAGAAATAATAATTTTAAGTTACATTATAATGAACGTCATCTATTAGCACACATTAGCTTATAATATATATATACTATATTATAATATTATATATATATATTACATATATATATATATATATATATATATATAATAGACGTAATATATAATATATATAATATAATAATATATATATATATATAATATATTATATATATAATATATATTATATATATATAATATATATATATATACTATGATATATATATATAATATATTTTTATACTATATAATATATATATATATATTATATATAATATATATATATATAATATATAATATATATATATATATAGAGCAACCACTCACTGGTCGGGAAGTTAAAAAATTCGTGTGCCATACATTTGTGTTCTATTTTACCACATTTATCACATTTGTAGCTTAATATGCATAACCCAAGAATTTATTATTTTTACCATAATATATATATATATATATATATATATATATATTTATAAAGAATATCTATATACAAAATATAATAGCTATATATATATATATATATAATATAATATATATATATATTTATTATATAGTAAAAAAATTATATACTATATATATAATATTATATATATGATATATACTATATATATATATATTATATATATATATATATATATATATATATGAAAAATTTATTTTTACCGAACATTACACCAACTAAATGGCTTTAAAATGCAAGTAAAAGTTGAAGGAAATGGCGAAAATAGCTGAAATAAAATAAAAATATTTGAATTTAAATATTTATTCACTACCATTACGCGCGCGCACACACACACACACAAAACGCGCGGGCAAATTCTGACCTAGTGATTAAAATTAATACTACTGCAACATAAAAATAAAAGAACGCTTTTTTGAACCTAAAATAAGTTGCATGCATTGCCTACTCATATAATAATAATATAACATATATATATTAATATATACTATATATATATATAATATATATATATATATATTAATATTATAATATATAATATATATATATATATTATATATATATATACGCGAGTATGAAGCAATAGCGGTTAAAATGCGATTTTTTCAAAGGAGGGCGATACGACTAGTTAGACATAAAAGCACGTAACCCATATTAATTTGTATTATTTATATATATATAGTATATACTAAATATATATATATAAATATATATAATATTATATATATATATATATATATATATATTGTATATATAATATATATTATTATATATATATATATATATATATATTTATATAATATATATAGGGGAGGGAAGCAATAATAGCCCTGACTAGAGAGAAGTTCGGAGAGAACTAAGGGAAAAAATCCAAGAGTTGATAGATGGAAAAGGTATAGATACCTTCACTCTGAACTCTCTCCATACAATGGTACTCCATACAAGAGTTTTTATATCACTCGCTATAAAGATGCTCAAAAACTCCCAAACATTTTTAAAGTTTTCAATACCTTTTTGTGCTTAGGAAAGATTTTATTGTGAGAAACTTTATGAATGAAGGAATTGCAATATTAAAACATATAAATTAACTTCTTTCTTTGACCCAAATACAAAGTACAAGGAAGAAGAAAGTTAATTGGTCCAAGGCTATCCTCCTAAAATAAGTAATATAAGACCAAGAGTAGTTGCTACTTAAAAATCAAAAATGATGAGAATCATGACAAAAATGACTTCATAGAAAATTTATTTATGAAAATTATAACATAATAAAATAAAAAAAAACAATTACACTGCAGTTGTCCCTCAACAACTAATTCCAGCTTCCGAAAGAAAATACGACGAGAGAGAAGAGGACGAGAGAGAGAGAGAAGAGAGAGAGAGAGATGAGAGAGAGAGAGAAGAGAGAGAGAGGAAGAGAGAGGAGACTTTTAACAGCAGGAGTTTTTGAGTCAGACATATATTAACGGCTTCGACGCGAGTTAACAGCTACAGCACAAAATTATTGTAAGTTCCGAGCACCAAAAGGCAAACAAAATAAAACAAGATATCCTGTTGAATATTCCTTCTAGAGTCAAACTTTAGATCAGATGTAAAATTAAGACGTAAGATGTTTTTCCATATATATATATATATAATATAATATATATATATATAATATATATTATAATATATTATTATATAAATAATATATAATAATATATATATATATATATATATATATTTATATATAATATATATATTAATATATATATATATTATATATATATATATATATATATACTATATATATATAATATATAATATAATATATTTATATATATATATATAATATTATATAAATATATATATATATATATATTTTATATAATTATATATATATATATATATATATATATATATATACTATATAATATATATATATTATACTAGATATATATATAATTATATAATATATATATTGTTAAGAAAAATGTCATTTTTACCTTGATGATTTTCATATTAAGTGTGCGAATAACATGAAAGATAAAATGGCGTCTGTTTTCAATAATTGTGTCTATATGGAGGCTATGTATTCTCTTCCTAGGGATCGAACTTATTAATCTAATAATTGTATATGCTGATATAAAATAAAAGAAAGGAAATAATTTTAAAAACACCTTCTCACTATATACACTTGGAAGTAGTTAGGAAACATCAATCTTCCTAGTACAACAGAGCGTATTAGAATGTTCTAAACATTATCACTGGATTTAGAGCTTCTCTACTATTTTAACCTCTCTCGTTGCAGAAATAGTTTAAGTAGTTTAGAAGTAGTTGTAGAGATATTTTAAGTAGTTTAGAAGTAGTTGTAGAAGTCATTTAAATAGTTTTGAAGTAGCTGCCAAAGTAGTTTAAGTAGTTTAGAGGTATTGTAGAAGTAGTTTAAAGTAGTTGCAGAAGTAATTAGCAGTTTTGAAGTAGCTGCCAAGTAGTTTAAGTAGTTAGAAGAAGTTGTAACAAGTAGTTTAAGTAGTTGCAGAAGTAATTTAGGCAGTTTTGAAGTAGCTACCAAAGTAGTTTAGAAGCAGTTGTAGAAGTATTTTAAGTAGTTGCGAAAGTAGTTTAAGCAGTTTTGAATTAGCTGCCAAAGTAGTTTAAGTAGTTTCGAAGTAGTTTAAGCCCATGGTATCGCTTAATATATCACGTTCAGTAAATTTTTAGTTTCTTTAAGTAACATTTCACAGGTGTGATTAGTTTCAATTCATTACTATGAAATTGTTAAGGAAATTTTCCTCTATTAACTCCTAAAAAAAAAATAAAGTATATAATAAAATGCCATAAAATAAAAACAAATGGGCATTAACCAAATGTATACAACAAAAAAATATACAGAAACTAACATCAACAAATTGGCCAAGAAGGAGATGAATAAAATAACTATAATAATAAAATAATGAATATAATATAAATAATAATAATAATAATGAATAAATAATAATAATAATAATATAATAAAATAATAAATAATAAAATAATAATATATATATACTATATAATATAATATATAATATATATATAATATATAATAATTATATATAATATAATATATATAATATATATATATATTTATAAATATTAATATATATAATATATATATATATCTGTTCTTTCCGTTAATGCCCCCACCATCGATATATCGATTATTTTATTAAACTATCGATTTTTTTAACACACTTAACATATTTTGGAATCAGCGTAATAAAGGCTTATTATCATAAGTGTAAAAAACAAATTATATATACCAGCTTTATATATAAAGTCCGTTTTATTGATTTAAAAACTAACGAACACCCATGAGTAGACCGCAATAGATATCAGAGCGGAGTCTCCTCGGCCTCTAGGGGACACGGGGGGACTTCGTCCCCTCGTCCCCATCGGTCGATCCCCCTAACTGGAAATATATCGTTTTATTGAACTTCCAATTTTTAAGGGGTCTCGGCCGATGGGGGCAGAGGGGACTTCCGCCCAAGTCGTCACCTAGAGGCCTACGAGACCCCGACTCCTGATATATATGCGGTCTACTCCTAGGGTGTTCGTTAGTTTTAAATCATAAAACGACTTTACTAAAGGCTGTACTATTATTATTTTTTTTTTACACTATGGTAATAAGCTTTATACACTGATTCCCCAAATATGTAAGTGTAAAAACACTCGACTAGTTTAACAAAAATAAATCGATATACGATGTGGGGGCTTTAACGGAAAAGAACATATATATATAATATATAATATATATATATATATATATAATATATATATATACTACTATTATTTATATATATATATATATATATATATATATATATATATATATAATATATAATATATATAATTTTAGATTTTGTTGTGCCAAGGTTTGTTTTGGTAGGAGTGTTTATGAGTTGATTGTTCTTTGCCTTTGTTTAGTTGTTTATTTTATTTTCTCCACAAATGTGTGTGGTCAAAAACGCCTTATCTCTTTTATTAAATTTTAATTACGTTTTAATAATTGATGGAATAGCCTAAAAAAAAATATAAAAATAAGTATTTCGTTTAACATTTTTTCTTTTTTTTCTTTTTTTAAGTCGTTTAGTTTATGGCAGTTTTTTTTGGGGGGTATTTCTTTACCCCATTTTTTTTTAATTTTTATTTAATCTACACTAAAAAAAGAAGAGTTGGAAAATCAAATAAAATATATAAACACATCGTTTAATTATTTAAAATAGCATATAAATTTATGGAATTTGTACATAGATCGACAACCGTCAGTCAGTACAGTCTGGTTGGA
>JABUQX010139518.1:25000-27840 GCA_015478945.1 Trachelipus rathkii
TATATATATATATATATATATATAGTGACAAAGAAAACCTAACAAAAATTGATCAAAACCTACACGTAAAAGCCCCCAAAGTAGCCCTAACCTTTATGATCCACTATGCTGTAAAACTAGCCCTAACCTTTATTGATCCACTGTGCCGTAAAAACTAACCCTAACCTTTATTGACTCACTGTGCCGTAAAACTAGCCCTAACCTTTACTGATCCACTGAGCCGTAAAACTAGCTCTAACTTTTACTGATAGACTGTTTAGTAGCTGCCGAAAGGTTATATATATATAGCATATATATATTTATATATATATATATATATATATATATATATATATATATATATATATATATATATATATATATATATATATATACCTCACAAAAAGAAAAAAGTCTACAACTGTTTTTGAACTAAAATCAACGTACATTGAAACCTTTGCTACTGTTGCATCTTGTACAAAATAGTACATAATGCAAAGTGCATCCTTGTATGATAACCTACTATTGGCAAACCAATAGTTTTTGGGTGAAACTGTATACCTTTTACTACAACTATGGCCATTGCAGTAAAATTTAAATTTTTCTCCAACTCTTACTATTGAACATTCTTTTAAACATTTCTCACATCTCTTTTCTTGCAAAATTAGGTTGAAATGCTAAAAAACCTAGCAAACTCCAATCGTTTTGGCATATATCAAACAAATCACTTACATTCATTTCTAAACTTTACGCTGACAACTCCACTTAACACATCCGATGAATATAAACTTTGTAAGCATACTGATCCGATTTTTTGTATTTTATCATATCTATTACAAATAATCGATTTACAACTAATCGATTTAATATTACAATATCAATGTATTGTTAAATCCCATAAAATATAGAGTGGACTTAGTTTTTTTTTTTTTCTGCAGAAAAAAAAAAAAAAAAAATATATATATATATATATATATATATATATATATATATATATATATATATATATATATATATATATATATATATATATATATATATATATATATATATATTCTCAAGTTCGCCCATACGTTTGTGTTCCGAACCGACTTCACCTTGAGATCGCGTGCGACCAGTGACTCTCTTTGAGTATACAGACAAACGCACGAAAGGTGATTTGAAAGTGCAATTTTCCCATTTATATATATATATATATATATATATATATATATATATATATATATATATATATATATATATATATATATATATATATATATATATATATATATATATATATATTAGAGGTATAGCGGATATCCGCATCCACATCCGCATATGCGGATATCCGCATCAATTTTCATACATTACTTTTAAAATTTGCCTTTACATGTAGCTTTTTTAAACTTAGCTTATATATATATATATATATATATATATATATATATATATATATATATATATATATATATATATATATATATATATATATATATATATATATATATATATATATATATATATTAAAAGTAAGGGACTTTCAAAGATGACAGACACATTCATGCTGGAGATAGATAATAGATTTCAGACTTGGCAAAACGATAACGCATATGCAATAGCAACTATTCTAAATCCTGGCTACAAAAACAAATTTCTTGAACCACGTGTTTACAGAGGGTTAAAATTAATTTAGGATGCCTATGTGATGAAATGCTGCTAAAGGCAGAAATATCACCAGCCAATAAAAAGCAAAAGATCACAGAAACGAACACACCATTATCTGTTAGCGATATCATTGAGAATCCATAAATGTTATTTTGGGTTCTAGCAGTGATGAAGAGCCTTGTTCAGATGTGTCAAAAGACACTATCATTTATCGAAGAATATCAAGAGCGAAAAAGTTTAAATCAAATAAAGATCCACTGGTTTGGTAACGTGATAATTGTAAATGTTTTCTACATCTTGCAGAAGTCCCCAAGAAATTCTTAGCATTCCCTTCAACAAATGTAGCTAGTGAGCGTCTTTCAGTGGTTCAGATCTCATTTACGACTAAGAGAAGCAAACTCTGCCCGGTGGCGCCCAAAAGCTTTTGTTTTTGAAGCATAATTTGAGAATTATTCATTTCGGGGCATTAATATACATAACTTTTTTCCAAATGTGGTGGAGGCTGGGGGAAGGAGGTTGTGGTTCAAAAAAGAGTTTGGTCCTCAAGCGTCCCGCACCTGGTAACACAGGTATATATATATATATATATATATATATTATTATATATATATATATATATATATATATATATATATATATATATATATATATATATATATATATATATATATATATATACCTGTGTTACCAGAGTGCAACACACACATATATATACATATATATATATATATATATATATATATATATATATATATATATATATATATATATATATATATATATATATATATATATATATATATATATATATATATATATATATATATATATATATATATATATATCTGAAGTACCTGTGGCTAAAACTCTAAAAACATCCGCGGATAGTGATTTTAACTATCCGCATCCGCGGATAGTGAAAAACACCATTCTCTACACCCTCTTAATATATATATATATATATATATATATATATATATATATATATATATATATATATATATATATATATATATATATATATATATATAGAGTATATATATATATATATATATATATATATATATACATATATATATATATATATATATATATATATATATATATATATATATTTTTAGCGGCGCACGAAAAACGGCAAAAACCCATTCTCAATACATGATAAAATGCGAAAACGGTTAAACACCTACCCAGAAACTGAACGAAGTACAATG
>JABUQX010139519.1:0-13072 GCA_015478945.1 Trachelipus rathkii
TTAAATCGTCGGGTGTTTTTCCTAAACCGCCTTATTTTTAACAATCATAATGAGTTGGAGGCGGGTTTTTCTGACTTTGTTCTGTGACTTGCTGCTTTTCCCTGCATTCGTGGCCGGACGACCACCAACTCTGACTGACTTACAGCTAATATTTTGGAGAGAGGTTTTCTGATTTTTCCGTTAGGTGGGGTTGGATTTATACTTCTGAATTACGAGAAACATGCTTAGTACTAGACTGACCTGGGAATAAAAGATTTAAAAAAGACCCAACACTGGTTTTATCACTGTGGGAACATTTTAAAAGCAAAAAGTTTTATTTGAATATTTCAGTCAGTATGTTTTAAAAAACTAAACCCATTAGGGTGGGGAAGAGAAAACCTTGTTTGGTGGACTAGAGAGATAAGAGATAAAATCATTGAAAACTTATATACTTTTAAAATATTCAAGGGGGTGTAATAGGGGAATGATTTGAAAATTATAGAAAAATAGAAACAACTTAACCAGTGCATAAGAAGGCAAAGAGAGAGCAGAATTAATTCTAGTCAAGGAATAGTAATAAGACCTGAAGAAGTTTTTAGCTTTTATAAAATTTAAAGTAAGAATAGGAAAATTGGTTTCAAAAATTTCGATGAAATTTAGTAAGTTAGAATAAGGAGTTGGTCAACATTTTCAATGCTTTTTATTGTTGCCTGTTTATTTAGGAAAGATTAGATAATAGTTTGGAAGACTAATAGTTCTTGTATGCATGTACAAATAGACTTCAGAATTTGAATTTTGACATAAAAGATATTAAACGTTTACTAGCCATATTGAATCCATAAAGCTGCAGGCTCTGATGGTATAAACATGGTAGAATTTTGAAAAAGGGTAGTACCAGCATTGCAATAGGCACTGTATTTGATTTTAAGGCGATCTATAACATTTGGTGAGGTAACAAGATGACTGGAAAACGGCATAGGTTGTGTGCCTATTTATAGAAAGGTAGTAAGGAAGATTTGGGGTTAATTATAGGCCAGTTAGCCTAACATCTCTGGTTGTAAAGGTTCTGGAAAGTTATGACTTAGTCTATAGAGAATATATTTGAGATAAAAGGTATTGTATGACTTCCCAGCACGGTTTCCAGAAAGGGGTAGGTCATGTCAGACCAACCTTTTAGAATTTATGGAATACATTAGACTGCATTGACCGAGGAGATCATGTTGATATTATAATATCTGGATTTAAGCAAAGCTTTTGATAAGGTTCCCCTAAAGGCTGATGAAGAAGATATTGCAATGTGGTATACGGTGGATCGTGGTACATGGTTGGATTAAGAGTGGTTGCCGAAATGAAAACAGTGCTGGTATCAACTAAATGCAATAAGTCTCATGGGAATAGTGAAGAGTGATGTCCCCACAGGGTTCAGTGCTGGGGCCTTAATGTCTTAATGTCATATATATAAATGACATTAGACAGGGACTTAAATGCAAGGTTTTCTAAGTTTGCTGATGATACAAAGTGGCCACCTCAGGTTAGGATAGTGAAGGATGTATAAAGATTCAAAATGGATTAAAGAGTGGTTGTGGTTTGGGCAGCATAAGTGCATGAAATAAATTAGTAACAAGTTTAGGGTTCTTCACCTAGGTTCCTCAAATAAAAGTTTTAACTCGATATGATGGGGATTGGCTTGAGTTGTGGACTAGGAAATGATATTAAGTGTGATTATAAAGTTATTAAAGTAGTAATCAGTGTTTGGAAGCAAGGAATAAAGCTAATAAGATGCTGCATGGGTATAATAAATCTCAATGTTGTTTACAAGCAAGGAAGTAATAAGTAATACCTATATTAATGTAATGTTAGGCAATAATCACGTATTGTTGCACAAGTTTAGGCCCCTTTTTAGGGAGACTTAGATATGCAGAGAGAGTGCAAACATAGAGCAACAGGATGATCTTCTGGGTTTGAGGTTAAGAGCTATGAGGAGAATAGGCTGAAGGAGTTAGGAATGTTTTTCTGTAGAAAGGCTATTTTCTCAGAGGGGCTGATAGAGTCTGGAAGATTTTTTTACTTCTATTGTATAATACGAGCAGACCAATAAATTCTTTCTATAGTAGACACGGACGGGGAGACAGTGGCCATAACAAGAAACATTAATTTAAGAAAATGCCATCTTGATATAAGACAGCAATACATTTTTAGCAATAGGGTTGTTTAAATTTGGGAATGTTTTGCCAGGAGTTGTCTGAGTGTGACTCAATTGCAACATTTAAGAAAGGGTTTGGATAGGTTGGATGGGTTGGGTTCAATCATAGTATATTTAGAACCGACAGCCAAATTGGCTGGTTTTTAGTTATATTAGTTATTAATGTTATAGGCTCTGCACTGTGTGACCATAATTAGTTATTAAGGCATGTGGAATGGTTTTGGGTATATATATCATTTTTTGCCTAACGCCAATTGGTTGGATTTTAGTTAACGGACTTTGACAAGCCCTTAGGGTGGCTTTGTGGATTTGCATGAGAGCATGTTTTTGACTGGGGGTTTGTTTGGGTACAGTCTATTATAGCCCAATGTGGCTTCTTACTGTCCTACATTTCTTATGTTCTTATTGTTCTAGGATATTCTTAGACCATTATTACTTGTATGTGAACTATTTCTTCACAATGGGAAACAAAGGGAAGTGAAAAACTAGGGCGAGTACTATGGCTTGCATAATTAATCTCAGGGGTGTGATTCGTAAGCATTATAATATGTCGACATTTCAGAGACTTTTAGTTGAAGTATACCAAGGAGTTGGGGAATTTACATTAAACGTAGAACATTTGAAGAGGGAGATGGGACAGTAGGAAAGGGGTCTTGTGGTACATATTCTTGGGTCATGGGATTCAAAGTAGTTTCGGATACCATTACAAAGGATTCTTTGGATAATCGGAGTTCTTCTAGACGCTCCGAAGTACTCGTGATCGGGAGGCGTATTACTGGGAATTTGTACACAGGGGCTTTCCTCCATTTTGTATTTCAATCAGTACAATTTTGAGGCAGGTGGAGGGTTGTGGTTCCGAATTCTCAGTAATAGCTTGGGCTATAATTTCTTCTTTTTTTTAGTTATGGGGAAAGGCTTGCCAAGTGCATACGCCTTTTATTATTTTCAGTGGAGGAAGTTTTTCCTGCGGGAGTGTTTGCTGTAAGGCAGTCCTTTTCAATATGAAGAACCAACGGAATTTCTCCATGAACGTCATTAGATAGGTAAAGTTAAACATGGAATCCGTTAGAAGAAATATCTTCTTCAAAAATGCGCCGTGTGGAGTTTTCCTGGTCGTACCATCCTTTCTTTCATCCCAATAATATTGATTTAATATGTGGTTACCCATCAAGCAGATCTTATTGGTCCACGTATATTTTTCAAAGCCTAAATCCTCTTGATGGCGTGTTCCCTCATGGCATAGGGGGTTTAAACTATGGTGATTCTTGAAGAAGTCTTCATACGCTACACCCCAGGTGCGCATAATACGTGTCTGATTGTAGGCGTACATGTCTTTTATTGTAGGTATGATGAGATATACCCTAACCGAGGGATTGCAACTCATAGCATGAGAAGTAATCTGCTCCATGATTTGGGGAACATCATCAACGGAAAGTCAGGAAAGGAAGCAAGAGACAGAGGTGTTGTAATGTCGCTTGTAGATGATTTGTCTTTTCCAGCGACGGGGATACAGAGCCCATATAACAAGGAAGTCTACATCGCGTTACATTAAGGTGGTAACACGCGATAGACACTCATGTATCCTACGTCCTGACTTTATGTCCACTTCTAATTTTAGATTATACTGTTCCAACAGTAGATGCCTTATTTTTCAAAAATAGCAGTTGGCCCTTTTGGGTTCCAATCATCGGAGGGACAGGCATCTGAAACTATCATAATATGTGAAATTTCAGTTAAATGTGTTCCTTATGTAACAGACCCAACTCAGATAAAATATTTTGGAAAGGTCCATGGACTCCGAGAAAAATGAACTTTAAAGCTTTTAATAATTTAATTGAATTTCAAATTTAATTTAATTTCAAATTTAAAAAAAAAACAAAATTTCCATCTAATATTTAAGCTGAACCTGGGGTATATACATGGATGATTCTACGTTAGTAATTTAGTGTATGCATCTAATTTACATTACTCAAATTGCTGTTTCAGGACAAAAGCAAATTTAAAGGACAAGGGACAAAGAATGAGCTTTTCAAAAAAAAACATAATTTGGTATCACAAAAACTATAAGATGATGTTATTTTAGCAATTCAATAAAGTGCAATTTTCAAAGGTTGTATTATTTCATAATTAAGAGTTTTATAGATAGATGAATTTAAAAAAAAAAAAACTTCAAAAAAAGGACTTTACTTTTAATTTAGTTCTTTCTTTTTTCAGAAAAAGAAGTCAAGTCGACAGGTTCATATGAGGATAGAGTGTGACAGGAATAGGGTAGGAAAGGATAGACAGCTATCTATATACCTAGCCTATATATGAATAAGAGTTAGTGTGGCCATATATCACTGCTTTAATTTCATTTCTATAGATTAGCATTTTGGTCAATATATGACTTTCCCTATTTTATATAGTGGTACAGTAATATAATTTAACTAATTTTTTAGAACTAATAAGCAAGGAAGCTAAATTCTAATAAACAAAAATTAACTCAAATTATTTTATTTAAGTTCCTAATATTGTAAAAACTAAAACTTGTGCTTGTACTTTTATAAGATTTATCATATTCTATTCCTCTATTCTACAAATTGACAGTCGATAGGACAACATAAAAATTAAACATCATTTCATTATTTTAATAAACAAAAAAATTTGCTAATTTTTTTATCTTCCTAAAGTCTCAACAGGTCCAATGCAACCATACCACCATCAGTGTTCAGAGAATAAATTTTTATTTACTTTAAATTAAAAACAAAAAAAACATTTACAAAAAAAACAAAAAAACATTCTAGGGGATATTTAAGATATTGTTTATTAATCAACCATTAAACATTTGTAATTATCGGCAGTTTGTAATATGACGCACTAATTCTTTCTTTTTAAATATGTATGACGCACATTTCTTTCTATTTAATATGATGCACATTTCTCTTATTTTTTATCTACAGATTTTATTATTATCTTTTTTTTTTTCGACTATCTTTCTAATTTTCTAATCACAAACAACAAAAGAAAAAATTTTTTTTTAATTTGACATAACAATTACGTTACCTATAAAACATAACCTATTTTAGATATAAAAGTCTCATCACTTCAATTCTTTATTTTTTTCTATTAGCGAGGTTTAATTTAAATTTAAACGAAAAGTATATAACAATTGAATTGTTTATTAATTCCAAGAACTTTAAACTTTTGAAGTTAAATATCAATTTGGTGTGATGAATATTTCTTTAAATAATCAAAATAATCATTATTATTTTACACAAAGCAAAGAAAAATTTCCAATTTTTAAAATTTCTCAGCACCACTAAATCAATGAAAATTTTTCAGCATCATTACACAAAGACGAAACCATGAAATAAAATCATCGTCTTCAAAGACAGTGCGTTCCAACAACGTAATTACTGAATAAAAACTTGTTCTAACATCTTCTTTTCCAATATTCCAACTCCATCAACTTTACATTCTTAAAATTTAAATAAAATAATATCAACTAAGAAGAATCCATTCCTTCTTCTTTTTCCTTTTCTATTGGTTTTCTTCTGGCGTATTCTAATGGGGTTTACATAATATAAGGCAGGTTTTCTACAGGGCCCAATCGTTGTGTGACTGGATGTCTAATACCCGCAAAAGGGTCCCCAATGCAGGAACAATGCATTATTCACTTCCATCAGGGGCGGTTGATTCCGACTACTTCCCCGAAAAATCTGTATGGCGGTGAGCTAATAGAGACAGGTGATACTGGAGAGTAGTTTCCCATATTGAATGCTAACAATCTCGACGGCATTTCCCCAGAATTCGAACTGAAACCCGAGAAATCAACATCCTCTCTTGGCCTTTGATCAGGGTCGTAATCAACATTTTCAGAGACTTCATTGGGAGAGATTTCAACAACAACGCCAGGGGTACCTGGATCTCGAGGAGTGTTCCTTATCCCTCCCGATCCTCCAAGCACATAATCCATGAGTGATGCTCCCTTAATTGTGTGAAATTGTATGGATTTGTGGATTAACTGAACCCAACCTGATCATAGTAAGATAACCCGAGGGTAATTCTGATGAGTTAAGAAACTCTGAGTCAAAATCCTCTTATACATCCAACGATCGGAGAAATTCCCATTCATATAAGATCCACTTATTCCGAAGTTGCTAACTATTGACACCATCCAACTAATCTGTGAGTTTTCTCTCTATAAAGGGCATCCAGCGGCTTCTACCACTCATGCCATTAATCCAGTTGGCATAACGGGATTCGGCGATACTGGTGGTCCTCCATTCCGAGAACTATTGTAATCCAGTTCCGTGGGGGTCAAAGGAAGTTCATTTACCAATAAATTACGGGACTTCTAATACATATACGTCTATCCGTTCCAATTCATTGATCAGATTTGGTAATTTCATAAATAAATCTAAAGGAAGAGGGTTACTATTAGCAAAACCTTCAAAGTTGTCATCTTCTTCTCCCGTATCTAGGTCTGAATCTTCTATATACAAATTTTGGAAAGCTTTTTCAATCAATGATGTATCAGGGACTTGTGCTCCATCTGCCTCTTCGTCAACTTCCTCCTCCTCATCTTCATTTGTTGTTGCGAAAAACTTCTCTCTAACTCCTCTATGTTTATTTAGATACCAAGGTAAATAAGTTGGTATATCGATCCAACCTCGAAGTCGTAAAAATGTACTTTTTCGGGTTTATCCGCTGGATTATTACTTCGACGAATGACATATGTTACTTGATTATCATTTACTCCCATGACTGTATAAGGCCCTTCCCATTTGTTCTTAAATTTTTGGTGTACACTATGTCCAGTGTAAATCACCTTCTTTGCTACAACTTGTCCTACTTTGAAGGGTTTAAAGTTTAAACTTCCTTCACTCCAATATTGAGGAAAGTTTTGGGAGTTCTGGGTATGTGCTTTAGATAGAAGAAAATCCAAAGGTGACATTTGTAAAGCACTATGTCTGGTGTTGTTATAAATAAGAATGGAGGAAGCCAATTCTTCGTCCCATTGTTGGGGTTGTTCATGCACCAGACACTTTAAAATCTGAATGAGGCTCTGGTTAAAATGTTCACAGATACCATTGCTGGTGGGATGGAGGGGGTGGTTCTTATGTGCTTGATATTAAATTCCTCAAGGACCTCCTGGAAATTCTGTGCAATAAACTCCGTTCCATTATCTGTTAGGATTCGTGAAGGCAATTTTGGAAGAAATGGGAGTATTTGATTTATAAGTTTTTGTGAGACGGTGAAACTGATTCTTTATCAACTAAAGGGAACCACGGCCGCCCATTTGGAGAAGTGATCGATCAATACCAATAGAGTATTTATGTCCCGCTGATGTTTTAGGGAATTGCAATAAATCCTTAGCACAAAGATCGAATGGGCTGTCTGCCAAGATTTTTAGCATTGGAGGAGTCATAGTGGTCGAGTAGGTTTTGTGTCTCTGACAAATCGGGCAACAACGTACAACATCCGAGACAACCTGGTTTACTCGAGGATGCCAAAGATGTTTGTAAATTAATTGAAGAAGTTTGTTTCTACCTATGTGGGCATATGTAAAGTGCAAATGGACAACAATAACTAATTAAATCCATGCGAAACCACATATAGAGTCATGTTCTGCCTGATAATACATTAAATCATTTCTAATTGAATAACGAGCCTTTATACATTGACAAATTTACCTAAGTTCCGCCATTATAATTATTGGTTAAATCATTCGCGGGCTTTTTCAATCACCACTTTACTAGATGTTTGGTCCTCCAAGATGTGAACCTCATCGATGTTAAGCTCCACCCAAAGAATTTAATCAACATCACTACTGAAATATGTTCAATAAATTTTACTATTAAACTTTACAAAATGTTCATTCTAGTTATTTAACACTGTTTACTGACAAAAAACCAAAACTATTTTATAAAACCCATTATCTTGTAATGCACGTCCCGAGTATGAGGGCGGCGTTGTCCATATGTTCTTGAGGTACAACGAAAAATTCTGTGACTAGAGTTCTGAATCCTCCAGGAAATCTTAATTTCACCTTTAGATAATGTTCTATGGGTATCCGAGAGCTTCTGCCAAAACCACTTATCGCCTTAACTCCGGCCTGTGCAGATGGATGCAGTTCTATATTTTGCAATTGTTGGACAACAGATTCACTAATCAAACTGATACCCACCCCGCTATTGATCAAACATTCATACCATGTGGGGTTATCTTCATCTATAGTTGCATAAACTATCAACAGATTTATATCTGTTTGACACAGATTGACTTCTATGATCATCTCATCTATATCTATTGCAACCACAGTATCTACCAAATCAGTCACAGCAGCAAGGTCAGGTACTTCGATTTCCATATCAATATTAAGGTCCGTGAAAGGGAACTCTTCTTGGTTCGTGGGATTTTCAAAGTTGTCTCTAATTTGGCCGGGAAATCCCTATGTTCTACGTCAATAGGTGGGTTTAGTTCCTGGAAATCATCTAGGGTTGTTTCAATTTCTTTCTTTTCCATTGTAGTTCTATCCGTTGGGAGAGCCCTACTGTTATCTAATCCATTAAGAGTTTCTGTATTTTCCGAGAAATCCTCCACAGGTTGGCTCGGTCCTGTGGAGCTATTTAGTTTAAAGAGCTGCGATGATTCTGGGTGACAGGCTCAACTTCACCCATACACTGTCCCTCGTAATGCCCTTATAAACCTTTAAACAATAAATCCAAATAATTCTCTTTGCATGAACCTGTTGGTTCTGAGAGACAGCCGTATCATTACTTGAGGTGACATTCTTTGCTTCGGGCTGTTTCTTTATTGCTCCTTGTGGGGATGTTTGAGAATTATTTATTTGACGATTGGAACTGCGATTGTCTAGCCTAGTTTGACATTGAATACCTGCATACGGGCCTTTACAAAAAGGGCACTTTCGACTGTATTGTTGTTGACTACGAGGACTTGATCCATAATCAACATTCACTCCTGATGTGTCCCTTCTTTTTACAGTAGGAACATATTCCTAAATACTTATAGCAATCATCCATGATGTGGCCTTGGATATCACAATAGTCACACCATAGATTACTCCTATCTTCCCGTTGTTCATAAGACTTGGTGAACCGTGAATTTCCGTTTTGTGTCTGTCGTTCTCTATTTGAGTCAAATCTAAATGTATTTCTACCATATCTGTTATTGTAACCATTATTTCTATTTTGATTTTCTCCTAAATGTTCATACCTGATGTTATGTTCATTGGGACGTGTATGGTTACTCTCTCTATTTTCCTTATTTAAGACTTCAGCCCAGCTGGGTTTGACAACATCAATCTGAATCGTCGCATTCAGATCTATTCAAGAGATTTATTCTTTGATTCAGAAGGTTTCGGATCTGCTTTCGGAAGAAGAGTAGGTAGGACAGCCAGCAAGTGTAAAATTCATGATCGCGTAACCACACTATTAACGATTCTGTCCCATTATACTCTCTTATCTGTATCATCTTCGTTTTCTAAAAGATATCTCTAATAGTTTCTTTTACTTTGAGATAAGGGGCAAAGAAGAAAAGCTGTCTCGGAGGAATTATGCTCACTGCATATCAAGACCATTATAAGCTTTGGTTGCCAATTGTCCCAGTCGTAAGGCAAACATATGTATGCTTTCTCCTTTGGTTAGTACTGCTGAATGATATGCCTTCAACCGATACTCATATTTCCTCTTCTCCTCTTGTCTAAACCATTTAATCAATGTTGTTTTTACTGAGATTAATTTTCTGTCATTCTTATCAATAGATTATTATAATTGTAAAAGGAGCCTTCAGCTGCCTTCCCAAATATGTCAGCCATTGTTGTGGAGATTTCGGGTAATTGTGAGAACAATAAGCCTCGAAATGTGTTAGGTATTGAATTAAATCTTGGTCAGCTTCATATTTGAATTTGCCGGGATCCAAGACTTTAGTTTTCTGCGAGTTTTTAGCCAGTTCGGTCAGTAAACCAGAATGCTTGCATTCAATAACTAATTTGCCTGACTTGTACGATGTCAGTTTGAGTGGTGTAATTATTTGAGAAAGGGGGAAAAACAAAACTAGAAGTATGCGGTTGATCCATTCCCATTTCTCCACTAGAATAAACCGGATCAGTTGTCAATTTGGGAGTTGACCAAACCTGAATCTCCAGTGACGTCCATTGATTTACAGATGACTTCACCACTGTGGAACTACTACTGACAGCTGTTTCTGTTGGATTCTACATTGTCTGAATTTCTATTTTTGTTTAAACTTCGGGATATAAAAGTTGTCGGTTGTGACTGCTATCGCAATCTGCACTCACGATTAATCCGTCGAGGACTGCCCTGTGTATGTGATGCTATTCGCGAATCCATTTTCTTTGGTTTCACTACAATATTATCAGGTACGGGTGTATTTACACCTGTATTAGTTTGTCCATTTGCCAAAGCTTTAGCCTTGTTGTTGCAAATTTAATAGCTTATCATTTAAACCTCTGATAATGTC
The DNA here is from genome assembly GCA_015478945.1 of Trachelipus rathkii. Taxonomy (NCBI): domain Eukaryota; kingdom Metazoa; phylum Arthropoda; class Malacostraca; order Isopoda; family Trachelipodidae; genus Trachelipus; species Trachelipus rathkii. The sequence goes on from JABUQX010139519.1 coordinate 10,667, forward strand.
GGACACTTTAGTGAGGGATTACCCGTCGTTCCCCTGGATGATATTATGGTCACGAGTGGCATTGGTATCAGAACCCTTTTTGCATGATTAGCTCAGTTGCCTACAAACTCAAGCAAGGTATCCTGATTTTCTTTGTCTTATTTGTGGCCATATTTACTTAATTTTTTGATAACTATTATACCCAGTATAACTATATAAATAATATTACTATATATCATATATACAAAACTAAGATAAGAAAAATGAAAAAGAATTTAAATTTCAGTTTATGAAACCTTTTGGTTTCGAATTTTTATCTTTATATTCCTAACATATGCCTAATAAGCTTCAGCTATGTTAGATCTTATCTATGAATTAATTAGTAATAGGAAACAAAGAAAGTAATCAAAAACCTGCGAGGACATCATTAAAGTTAATTACAGTGTATATAGATTCCTTTATAATGTTAGATGTATCAGGCACAGCAAGAACAGTCCCTGTTCGGGCGCCACTTAAAAGGTTAACAGTAGTAAGGATTGTCAAGGTTCAACCTGCTTATGTGATTTTATTCAGGCGGAACTTCGCAGAGGAAATTGAGGGAATTTCTGAACAACCACGAACCACATCTAATAAAATGACTGATCGACCTAACATGAAAACCACATTTGAAGAAGGCCACATATGAAGAATAAAATATATTATATAAAAACGAAATATGAAATAAATCAACCAGTCAAAGCTGTTTAATTTCCCCTCCCAAGTGGCCGGATAAGGTAGAGCGTAGAGTTTACTCCAATGCGGGTAGTGATACAGGGACTGCTCTTTATGTGCCTTCAACAGTCCTGTAGCTATTCCTAGTAAAGAAAGTGAGCGAAAAATTGCTTTTTTTTGTGAATGGGATAGCCGGGTACGAGAACGCCATTACATACAGAAAGGATGATCACTGAATCAAAAGCTAACTTTATAAGTGAAAACATTACCAATAAACCACTGTTGATCCAAAAAGGTTTGCTTGCCACCATTACATAATAAATTAGTGGTAATGAAGAACTTTGTAAAAGTTATGATTAAGAATGTAAGGGGATTTTTGTATTTTAAGAGGAAATTTCATAAGCCTAGTGAGGCTAAGCTTAAAGAAGGTTTATTAGTGGGCTCACAAATTAGAAGAGTGATGAAAGAAGGAAATTTTGATAGCATTTTAAAATTAATGGAACTAAGAGGTTGAGAACCTCTTGATAATGTTATAATTTGTCAATGAGATGATTATAGTCAGAGTGAAACAGCTGAAGTAAAATTCCCATTAAGCTAATTATGTATGTGGACTTGGGACTAAATGTTATGCTAACTTCAGGCAACAGTATGATGTGAGACTATATTGGAAAATATGACCTCAAAAATTAAAATTGAAGTCCAAAATTGGAATGTTTTAACCCAAAGCTAAAAATGAAGTTCCCAAAAAAACCTGTGGAAATAATAACCACAGTTAGATAAATTCAAATTAACACAAACATTAACGATATTATTAATATATAATGAATTTACATCTAGAACTATATAACAAAATATTACCCAAACATGACTAATTTAAAGTAAATGTAGATTTATGACATTAATAATACCCATATATATAACATGAAGTGACAATAGTATTGAAATATTAAACATTTATTCAAAGCAAAGCAAAAGTTAATTACTATAATATAAAGTAAAGTATATCTATTAATAATATCTGATTAACCATTTAATAGAAACATTAAGTAAATTTACATAATAAATAATGAAATAATAAAATAAATGAAGACATATTTAAGAACCTACCCTAGCAAGTTGTAACTAGTCTGGGAGGGTTTACTTTGGAGTTTAAGGTTTCCAATTGTTGAAGTGGAGAAGAATTCTCCAAAATATTTTAAGAAACCCATAAATTTTCTCATTAAGTATAACATTCAATAAAGTTAAGTAAATGAAAGTTAAATATATAATAAATAATAACAAATAGCATAATGATATTAATACGGAAGCAAATATTCCATACCTTATAAATCTTAACTCTATGTGAATTCCAGGTAAATAATGGGGTATCTGCTAAATGGAAAAAACTATCAATTAGGACATAATAACAAAACTCAAAAAAAACAACAAAGGGGCTAATGAGCATGAAAATTGAAAATAAACATCGTATAATCCAGTATAAAATAAGATTCTCTCTTGTATAATTCCTCCATGCACACTTAATATTATATCAAAGATATAGCATATATTGTGTGCATGTTTACACAATATAAATAACAGGAAAATATTATATTGTATAAAAATAAATAAAAATAAAAAAATTAAATAAAAAAAATAACCTTTATATTTCTAAATCCGTCAATGAAACATTGAATTATACAAAAACCACTTTCATTTACAAATTTAAAACATCTAATT
>JABUQX010139520.1:0-11987 GCA_015478945.1 Trachelipus rathkii
ACTTGATTGAAGAAATTAATAAGTAACTAACAAACACAAAAGTAATATAATAATGACACCTCCTCAGTGCATAATTTACAATCAAATACATTTTTATTCTATTCTTTCCATACAATAACCTACTTCTCATTCTCTATATAAAGAAAATTTCCAAATTGATCAGCTATTGTATATATTTACTAACCATCCATGCGTTTAGGGACATTCTCAACATTCATTTGAGGCATATTTACCTGCAATAGTGCATAAGGGAATCGTATTTATAGGGACTATGAGATTATTCACTTTCATATAGTGTCATGGGGTGGTTCAAATGGCCCACTTGCTTCGCCACCTAAAATTTTACAGCCCCATGAGCCCGAATTTTGTCATCCCAATGGCACTCTTGAGGGATGTTCGATGTCTGCAGCCGTAAAAGTTCCATACTTGACGGGAGTAGTGAAAGAGTTGGACGTGTAAGTGGTGGATGGATGCTTATGGTACTTTTAAGACATTGTGTGAGAGTTCACTACCACACTATTAACTCCGAAAATAATTAGTGAATTTGTGAGCTAGAAATTCACTAACCTGTATTTGAACATAATCTATACTCAATACAAGTGAAAACGAAGTATGTTGGAGATGTTGAGCCATAAAATGCTCTCCGCGATTCGATTAAAATCTAGAATACATTCCTTTCGAATGAAAAGTCCAATAATTTATATCCTCTGTAGTGCTGCATGCCTTTCTGCTTTATACACGTTTACAGCACTTTTCACGAACCTTGACAATAAATACATAGTCCAAAATAGTATTAGCGTCGAGTAAGATAATACTTTTCACAGCTTTATTCCTCATGTCAAGTTCGTGTAAAGGTACATCTTATATTGATCGCTACTTGCCACCAGAGGCAATCGTATAAGATATATTGACGTAACGATTGATTTAATAGGATTGAGATTCGGATGGTGTATTCTATGTATATGGTAGTTTGGCAACAATTGGATTGCCATGAACACGTTTCCAAACAGCATAGTACAGCTTTTGGTTAAACTAGATTAATAAAGCACAGATGAGAAAAATTAAAACAATGAAGTGAAGCTTGAAATAATTTTTATACGAAATAATTTTTTTTATTATTCAATCGAGAATATTAGGAAATGTGTTTGTTTATTCAGTACTACACTTTTTCAAATGAATATCTTTTTTTAATAAATAATGTGATATTTTCTTAAATTGTCCGATGCGAAGTTTTATTTAATAGTATATTCCTAAATATTATGATAATACATAAATAATTATAATAAATCTAGAATCTGGCAAATTTGCTAATATATTCAATTAAATCAGATAATAATAATAAAATTAATTCTCCTATAATCAAATATATAAAAGAAATAATAATAATAAATAATAATGTTAAATACATGTCAATAATTTAAACAATACTCACCTTAGTTCAACTTGTCTACCTTGATCACCACTAATAATTATCGAACCTCTCAAATGAGGAATAATTATAGTAAATGTGTTTTCTTTTGAAAAATAATATCTTTCTTAGCAGCTCGAAGAGGCTTTTCACTAGGTATGATAATTGAAAGGTACTGATTATAAGATATCTTAACTTATAAATATTCGTCCATTTGATACACCTATTTCTCTACCTCCTTTTATGCCTTCTCTCTTCATCGTGAAAGGCCTCACACCCCGCGCTCCACCTACACTTTATTTCCGGGTAAAATTCGGGCAACTCGTTCGATTTTTTCGCTTATGTTGCTGTTTTAATTTATTCCGGTTCATGTGTTTAAAGACCCCGGTCGTTCACCAGAGTGACTTTAACTTCATTTTTAAGTTTTATTGCCCTACCATCGGCCTGGTTGCTTCTTCTGGATTCATATATCCCATACCTCGAAATGGCGCTCTTTAATTAAGTATTACAACCTCTACTGACTTATGTGTTAAAGGGTATTATTGGCTTAATTTCCATGGTGGACTTCATTATTAATCTATTTCTATTATTATTTACCGCATTTACTATGAAAGATTTTGCTATACAGTTAATAGGTACCTTTTATTAAACTGTATATAAACCATTTTTATTTTTTTATAAAGTTATAAGAAAAAGTAAAAATTATAATATAAGCATTGTTTATTTTGGGATACCATAACCTTTATTCGCAAAGTGACAAGCCAATTATCAGGTACATTCATTGGTTATTAGCGGTCTGATAATTAGGGGGTATAAAACTATAGAGGATAAGTGATATTCGTAATCTTATATTACATGGTATATAAAATAACTCGTTTGAATATGAATTTAATTATATAGTATAATATATTTTATTACTAAAAGATGGGTATAATATATCACTATTGCGTTCTTGTTTTAGTCAAATTAAGTAATAAGATTATGACTATATATATATTATTATAGTGAGAATTAATTAAATTAGATTATTTATCAGAACATAATTTAATATAGTACATTTCATGACAATAGTGTATTAATTAATATATATAGATATTATTTTATGATATTATTATAATATTAACTAATTTGTTAGTAAATTTATATCTTCATTTTAATAAAATATAGTAATTAAAATTAGTATAAATATTTTTGAATTAAAATTTACTCCTGATTATTAAAATTTTCAAAACTTTTCATTTACACTTGTGCACTTCACTCATGATACTTATATATATGTCGGGACTCAGTCAGTACGGTACGTTATAAACATGTAAAATATTCGGATGCACGACACTCCTTGTCCATGGTTACTGAGAAGGGGATAAATATTTATATTTCTTTCCTATATACTGAAAAATAATGAGAAAACTGGTTTAATACCAAGGTTTATCCTATAATTATTATTGGGAAATTTACACTTACATTTGCATAAAATATAATAAAAACATAATGATTGTAGCCAATCAATATTATTTATACATCATAAATTATAATAAAATTACATGATATCTTAAAAATTAAACAAATTAATAAAGTTAAACTATAAGTATCTAGAACCATGAATAAAAATAATGTAATTCATATTAATATATATAATCCACATATAATAGTAATTTCACTTAATTAATAATTAATGACAACTTATATTCTGCTAATATATGAATGCAATCCTGTACCATTAGAAACTGACATCAATAATTACTTGAGAGTGAATTATACGAGAATATATAATAAATATTATATCAACGCGATTTAGTAAAGATTTAATATAAGTGAGAAAGCACTTATCAGTTATATATACTATAAGCATTATAAAATTTGATACACATGTGTAGGTATTAGACAGAGGTATCTGGTTATAGCATTGAATCATTATAAGTACAACTAACAAAATTTAAGTTTAAAAATTCCCCTTATGTCAAAGCTATTACCTATATCATGCCATTACTTTGAGGCTACATTCACACTTGTAGGCATTAACAAGAAGGTCACATTCATAACTTTACTCCTGTACATCTATATATGGGTTCTATTAGTATTTGGTGATAAAGTGAACTACTAATACTTCTATGCTCTACAGGCTCACATCTGTGATGGTTAGTCGTCATTGCGGTCAATATTTAAAAATTCAAGGTTGGTTTGATCTAAATATAAATGTGTAGTCACGACAGCTCGCGTACATATGATGGAATGGACGAAGGCTGGTACCACGCGCAAATTCGGCACATATCTGACTACGCTCTTATTGAAAGAAAGAAAGACATTAGATGATAACACTCACAAGTCTCACTGAATAGAGTAGTTGACAATGAGTTCGCTCTTGCATGTGTACATAAATAGAAATCTATTAGCAACAGAGCGCTACAACCAAAACAGTTTCTTGCTATAATAAACACTACTTATGACCCGCGATAGAGACGAGCGGCACTTCTTCTCGTAGTACCTTCGTGATTAAGGAAAGGACTGGCATAGCTTATCACAATCTGAACGAATAAGACGCAATTTCAATATGTCTAGTTGTGGAAGCCTCCACGGTGATAACATAGATAGGACAAATTTTGTTTTAACTTTTGTCGTACATATGTGTCATACAGTACGGGACACTTATGTTATACAACATGCATTTTGTTCTGAACAGTTATAAGTATATCTTACTTCGTCTTCGGATCTCGTAACACTTACTTGCAAAAGGCAGTTTATAATTCGGACGTAAACTGATTAAGGTAGGTGGCGATAAAACGTTAGAGCGTTGAAATATTTCGGTTAAAATTTCAAATTCGTTGTGCATATTTAAGTACAAGTTGGTAGGTATTAAATGATAAACAACGTATAAAGCCGCGCGTTTTAAACACTATCATGTTGTACATGGAATCGGGAGATTACAGCAATAATAGTTGCTAGAGCGCGGGGTTTGTATTAGGTAAAAGTTTTTTGTTTCCTGGTACTAAAAAAAGAATTGAAGCTTTTAGTGAAGGAGCTAAAGATGGCGTTAAAATGATTGGCTCATTGTGCCCGTTTTTCTTCCATTAATATACGAGATGATATAACGGGAAGTTGAATTGATTCTATTGATATTTCACCGCCTGAACAGATAGTTTTATTTGGATCCTGGCTTGGTTTATCTCTAAAAATTGGGATAAGATAAATGGAGATTTCTACGATAACGCTTAGCGATCCGAAGGAAAAGTTAAGTAAGGACGCATTTACAAAAGAGTATATCCGAGAGGATTTCGTCACTCCGAGGTATTCTTTATGGAGCTGGCCTAAGAGTGTGCACAAACCCAAGTTTGCCATGTCCGAGCAATGATTAGTCTCGCTTTAATACTCACAGCTACAAACTAGCTAATTTTAGTTCCCAATTATTTTCCGCTCATTCTTCCAAGAATCGAATATATCATATTAAATTCATCACTCATTTAGATGTCATTAGATACATATACGGTGATGAATAATGACTATATTGACTAGTTTTGACATTGAGTCTTTATATACTCAATATCGCCACTTTTCACTCGAACGCAGTAACATCATCTTATTGGATGAAAACTCTTGGAAGCCGTAATACACTTGCAGTGGATTTTCAAAGCAAGAATTCACAAACTTTATAATTTAACTAATATAATGAAGCTTATCTTTTTCTTTATATTATTATTTATATTCTGTCAGAACCGATTTCCGTTGATTCCATGGGGTCTTAATTTAAAGCGCCATAAATTGGATTCCACGGTTCAAAACTCAATTATATGAATCGTTATGGTCCTATGGGGTGTTTTGTCCTCTTGCATTTAAACCTAATTTTTATAAAAGATTTATGGATGATAGCGTTCATTTAGCTGTTCTTCCAATAAAGAAAAAGTTTCCAACCTTTTTAGATTTAAAAATCTCTTTTTAATAAATCAACTGACCACACTATTAAACTTTACTAATGGAGGATAGAAGAACAATTAACTCTTGTGCCATTTTTTAGATCATAATTATATTCAAAAATCATATAATCAACATTTTCTCATTATCAATTTCCGGAACAAAACTGTTTACTAAATTTACGGTCTGCAATCTTTTTAAGTTCATCATCATTCAATTGACATATGTATATAGTGTTATAAAAGAAACCTGCTTTATCGTGCCTATCATTTTCTTTCCAGCGTTATAGTTAGATATGCACACCAGAATTTGACCAATTTTAAACGAAATATTCAACTCTAACTTTACTCCACCTCCTTAATTTTACGCCTAATAATTCCTTTTTGAATAATGTTCGATGATCCGAAGACAAGTATAACTACCTGATTCAGAAAATATCTTTAATAGCATAAAGTTCTCCGTCTTTGAACCAAAGTTTACAAGAATCTACAAAGGGTGTTCAGTATCTTTATTCAACGTTTACTTTTCCACAACTAAATATTAAATTGGTCTTTCCTTCAGATTTTAAAGTTGCATCCTTCCTTTAATCACAAGGACAGAATCCCTCGTGGTCTCCGTTCATGTGTAGTTTAGTAGAATATGTTTGTGACCTCTGCAACTTGAGGTCTATGTTGGCAGCAAGCACCGCGTCAAACTCTTGCCTATCAGCGAATTGTAGCATTCGAGGCCGTTTCTTCAAGAAGCGGTGAAACTACACCTGCTGTGGCGTCGCAGCCTTCTCCAGCATTCAGAGACCACTGCGATACTCACAATGGAGAATTAGTCACAACCACCTTGATTTGAAAATATTAGCCAAAGCTAACGCATCACATTAGTGACTTACGAATATTCAGTAGTTCACTTTTATTACATAATACATATAACCCCTCATTAAATAAAGATAATGGAACCTTTTTAAGCTGCAGTTGCATTTTAATCAGGAAAATATATAGTTTTTTAACCTCTGTTTTGATTATTGATAATAACCATCTTTTTCGTACAAGTATTCAATGTTTTGATGTTATTTATTCGCGTATCTATTTATTTAGCTTTTTTGCTTTATTTTAAATTGGTAATTGTTGAGTATTACTGACTTCTATATATCTTATATATTATTAATTATTTATTATATTATTGATTTGTATTATTATTAGTTATTATTTATTATATTACTGTAGTTATTATATATTATTATTATTATTATTATTATTTATTACTCTATGTATTTATTATTTTATGTATTATTTATACATATTTATTATTTATGTGGTATTATTAGTGTATTAGTATTATCATAGTATTTATTATTTATGTGGTGTTATTTGTTTATAGTATTTTCATATAGTATTTAGTATTCTTTCTGTGGCATTATTTGTCCATTAAAATTACCATAGCATTTGCTATTTTATTTTTTATCGTGGTATTGTTTGTACATTAGTATTATTATAGAATTATTATTTTTATTGTGGTATTATTTTTGCATTAGTATTATCATATCTATTATTCATGTGGTATTATTAGTGCATTAGTTTTATCATAGTATTTATTATTTATGTGGTATAATTAGTGGATTACTATTATCATAGTATTTACTATTTATGTGGTATTATTAGTGGAATAATAATATTATCATAGTATTTATTATTTATGTGGTATTATTAGAGCATTAGTATTATCATTGTATTTATTATTAAGTCATGCTATTGGAAAAAGGTAAACTACTTCCTAATAATATTTATATAATTATGCTTATTATAAGAAAGAATAGTTTTCTCGGTTGCTATATAATAGATAAAATTTCGTTATCTTTTTTTTTTGCTCGAAGTTTGGAGAATATTTCTATATACCAAGCCTATCTTAACCCTAATTGATTCTAAACGTTTTGGCTTGATTCTATGCCGACGTTCACATATTAGTCTCATATTAACCTATTGCAGAGATCATCACTAGAAAAGGGTCTTCATCAAAGAAACTGAGTCCAAAGTACTCACACGAGAAGAGAGTTGCTATCGACGGGGAATTAAGGGACCAGGGGTAACGACTCCCGCTTCTTATTCCCAACTCACCTCACCCCTCCTAGGGGGAGGATGGGGGGACCATCTGGTCTGTTCATCTGAGGAGCGAGCCCGATACGACGGCCGGTATAAATTCCATAAGTTGCAGACAAGCGTCCTCAATACAAGTCACCATTAAAGACTTATAATCAATTAAGTTCAAATCAACTACCAGTCTTCGATGCTTATGATGTCATTAATTGGCTCAGCGCTACCACAGCCATTTTCAAATTAAATCATGTTGACGATCCCCATGAACGAGTTCTCTTATTAGCGCCAATATTGCCCACAACTTTGGTATCGAAATTAAAATTCCCACTTCAAGAAGATGCTTATCGAATACTTTTCGAGGACATAGAAAGAACTTACCTCCCAGCATTAAGAAACCGAATACGTGACGTCTTTAAACAAGGCATGCGTCCAGAAGAGCTACCCAGTGAATATCTCAATAGGGTAAAGAGCGTCCTTGGCAACAAGAGCTTTGAAGTCCTAATCGAACATAACCCGAAATTCGCAATAGACCTATTTCTTGAGCAAATGCCTGTCAACGTTCATATGAGTGTGTACTCTCGCTCGCCGAAGAGAACGACTTGCATAGAATGGTCAAAGTTGCAGATGATCTTTATAAGAATTTCGTTCAAAAAGACAGAAGAAACCAACCTCAAAATTACGACCAAACTTGGGGCTCTGTGAATGCTGTGCGTACGTACACAAATCGACTCGAAATAGACGCTGCTGGCCCGAAGAACATCGCGCAAAATCCGATGCACACACCTGACACCGCCCAGCCCAGCGACAGTCATCTTTCGCGCCAGATGGCGCAGCTTACAAAAACGGTGTCTGATTTGGCGAACACAGTCCAACAGATGCTTCAAGGTCAACTACACACAGCTGAGAGAAGTAATTCGAGACGCGAAAAAAGCCTGTCTAGACAATCAAGGTCAACTGATAGTAATGGATACACAAATGCATTTAATAACGCTGCGCAAAATCTCTGTTTCTATCATTCTAGATATTTATATCGTGCCTATCGCTGTGAAGGGATTGAATGGCCCTTATATCCATTACTCCATAATAATGGTGAAAGAACCACCACACACACCACCTCACAAAATCCGGAAAACTAGATGCCCGACTGTCTACCACACCACCTCAATATGGCAGTCGTGGAAAATCAGGTCACAGTAAAAGAGTTTCTTTTTACCCACAAGTGCAAATCATCAACAATCATCGCCAAGATGATAATAAGTGCTTTAAAATAAACTCAGAAAATCATAGTGCAGATATAACTGGTGAAATTTAGAGGGGAAAAATATTATAATATATATAATATATATATATATATATATATAATAGTATAATATATAATATATATATATATATATATATATATATATATATATATACTATATATATATATATATATATATATATAATTTGTACAAAAAATAAAAAACATATTAAAGTTAATATAAAGTAACAAAACTACTACTACTAGCAAGAAAACTTTGATTACACTACCATTAAATAATAATAATATATAATAATACATAATAATATAATATAATAAGAGAGAGATAATAATAATAATAATAATAATATAAATAATAATATAATAATATAGATAATAATAATAATAATAATAATTAATAATAATAACGATAATAATAATAATAATAATAATAATAATAATAATAATAATAATAATAATAATAATAATAATAATAATAATAATAATAATAATAATAATAATAATAATAATAATAATAATAATAATAATAATAATAATAATAATTATTATTATTATAATAAATATAATAACAATACCAACAATGAAAATAACAAGTCCGATAATAATAATAAAACGGACAAAGCTCCTCAAGACATCGAACCAACCGCTAGTGCGGAAAATCTTGAAAATATAAACAGTGTTATAAATAACAATAAACTAGTGAACTGTGATACTATAAATGAAAATTGTGAAAACGGACAACAGTCAATACTTGTCAAAGGATTGCATGTTCCCTTTATAAATAAATCTAAAGGAATACCCACAGGTAGTAGTAGTACTCAATCTGAAAATATTTTAATTGATAAAAATATTGTCGTAAATGATTCAGCTGTCTCAAGGTAATATGGTAAGCTAAATGATACAAACATTATTACAACTGTAAGCCCTATGCATGAAGGGTATATCTTCTTCACATTAAATTTACCAAATAATATCATTATGAACCAGATAAGAGAGAGTGAGAGCGATAAAACAAATATCTTGTTAACCCACAATAAGCGCTTGTTAACGATCGCGTGTGACACGTAAGAATGTTACAAGGCAACCGATGTGTTGTGTTAAACGAGAAAAGTTTTGTAAAATAGATCGGCCTTGACCTCTTACAAGGTTATGACCATATTAATAAAAGGTACAATTATCTCATTGATAACTGGGTCATCCCAAAAATATTCTGGCTGGAGGTGCTCTTCGCAAATCTCACCACCCTGTCCGGCTTTATGTTTGGCCGTACATACTAAAATTGCTAATTTATGATGTTAAAAGCCATTGAAATTGACCACTAGGTCTTGTAGGAAATATATTGATACCTTTTTATGTCGCCAAAATATGGAGTTGAACATATTAGGATTTGTCATTTTTAAGAATTTTTATTTAAATGGGCATAGACTTTGATAAAGACTTACTAATAGATTCAGTCACAAATAATAAATATGAATTAAAATAAAAATTTTATATTGTTAAGAGTTAGTATGTGAATGTAAAGCTTTCCTTCTAGCTACTCAAATTACTCCTCCTCCCTACACTTGCACGTTCTCTTTCTAGTTCACCTCTTTTTATGATATATTATTAAAATATAAAAGTTATTTTTGAGACCCATATTTACCTGAAATCATCAACAAAAATTGAAACAAATGCAAATGATGGGATAAAAATTTTTGAAAAATATAAAAATATAAAAATAGCAGAATGAGCACAGCTTGATAGTTGAGGACGGTCATGTAACTACTGATGAAAAGACCGCTTTTATACCTGAAAAAGTATTAATAGAGCTGGCCAAACCTATCCTTATAAAGTGAACGTCAGAGGACCCCTATCCTCACTTCAGACCCCCGCAAAATTCCCCACAACTCTATTCAAACTAGAGGCAGAATTTGGACAATCTTTTAAGCCACAAGGGGTGTTAAGACAACCACTCACCCTGGTCAATTCCTGTAAGTGTCCTTTGAAAAGAAGCGGAGGGCAGCGTCAGACTTATAATCCGATTTAGAGAGCTAAAGCAAAAGGGGTTGAAGTCCAAAACTTATGGCTTACCCTCACCTGCAAGACGCAATGTTTACCCTGAAAGGAAGTAGGATATTCAGTAAATTGGACTTAACCCAATCGTTCTATGGGATACCGCTCCACCCAGACTCTGAAAAATACTTCACCATAACATCCAACATAGGCTCATACAGCTATCGATGCCTGCCCATGGGTTTCGTCTCATCACCATTTGCGTTCCAAGCCTTTATCGATATTCTGATGCATTGCCTCCCGAACACGTGTGCTTACATGGATGATGTCCTCATTCACTCCCAAACGGAAAAAGAGCATCAGGTCCTGATTGAGAAAGTACTAAAAAGATTACAATATTTAAACATCAGAGTCAATCACAATAAGTGTCAAATCGCTCAGAGAGAGATCGATTATTTGGGTTACACAATAAATGAAAATGGGATTAGGACAAATTGTGATAAAATAAGTGAAATAATCGATACTCCTAAACCTAAAACTGTCAAGGAATTAAGGAGCTATCTTGGAAAGATAGGGTTTTACCGATCATCTGTGGTTTGCTTTTCAGATATTACAGCCCCTCTCTACCTTTTCCTGAAAGGGAAGCCTTACGGAAACCGTCGCATCAGCTGGAATCCTGCGGCCGATAAAGCTTTTAAAGATAGCAAAGAAGCCATAAGAAACACTAATACTTTGGCTTACCCAAGTCCTACAAGCCCTTTCAAAGTTATTGTACATTCAACAGAAGCAGCTGCGGCAGCAGTGATCTTGTCCGCTACTGACGAAGGTGACAAGCCAATCGCTTTCTACAGTACAATTTTTTCGCCTGCAGAACGGAAATATGATTACGCCAACAAAATGTTAGTAGTTTTAACTAAACTATTGAAGAAGTACGGATACCTCTTGACGGGAAAACTTATTACCATTTTTACTCAATCAAGAGAACTGTTGCAAAAGTACAAAAAATCCAATGATTGCAAGAACTTCAATTTACGAGAAATCCAGAGTTTAAACCTCTTATCCGCTTACCAGGTCTCTTGGGAACTAATTACCAAGAAGGAAAAGCCTCTTTCAGAGTATTTATTACATAATAAAATTATTAATGAAGCTGGAAACGATGCAACTGTTGTGCAAGATTACGATGTTGAAAAGGAGGCGGAGCTAGTTACGCCCCTCCTCCCGATCGCTGTGATTGGCTCAACCGCAAGTGAGCTGACCACTCAGAGCGACATAGGCGAAATCATAACAAAAGGTAAAATAGTAGGGCCTTTAAACGTATCTTACTATGAAACACCTT
>JABUQX010139521.1:0-5000 GCA_015478945.1 Trachelipus rathkii
GGAGAAGATAGAGAGAGTAGAGATGAGAGAGAGATAGAGGATCCGAGGTGGATCATGTACAGTGTATAGATACAGAGTGTATTGCACGATACTCTTATGAGGAGAGTACTGTAGATTATATGTCATGATAGGGATTGCACAAGCGATGTACGCTCACTCGCGCCCAAGAGGAGTTCCACCTGAGATGAGCGTCAGAAAGGTACGTTAATGAGAGTATGTGTCGCATAAATGTAATACGAATATACGAAGGATTTAACTGACAATTATGTCTATATCTGTCTGCAATAATGAGCGTCTCTACATGCTCATGGATATCTCTAAATACACGGCGAAGATGATCATGGGTAAGAGTTAGTGAGCCGCTTTACATATGGTTGAAGAAACTATTAGAGCGCGACAGAGGAGCAGATATATGTGTATATGAATGGACAGAATGTTGTGGTATAGTGTATGAAGAGAGCGAAGGACAGGAGAGCGCCCGAGCACCTGAGATAAGTACTATCACAGATAGCGAGAGGACGAATCTCGAGCTTAAGATAACCACATTTAATTTCCGAGAGTAAAGTTCATATAGAATATAGAGTAAAGAAATCAAGAATTAAAACACGGCCCTATGGAGTTAGATGGCCTTTAATATTATGGAAACTGCCAGATATATGGTTAAAATAATAAGGTAGAGCGTAAGGATTAAATAGAAATGATTGCGTATAATGTTAGGTGCAGTGTTAAGAGGAGAAACTGAACAAGTGATACTAAGATGATATAAATATATATATATATATAGTGATATTAGTATATATATACTATATCATATACGGTATATATGACTAGTAGATAGTAACTGCCGCGGGTAGGTTTATGTTTATAGCGAGAGGGGTAGTAGTAAAATTAAGTGATTGGTGGGCTCACGCCTAATATCCTATACATCACCATATTCTATATATGGAGTCCAATATATATATACTATAATTAATCAAATAGGACCGGGTATGCATATTGTATAAGTGATAATTTGATTATCAAATGTAATACTATATATACTATATCAATACTATATATATATTATAGTATTTATTAAAATTAAACTGATTAAATATTTACTAGTCTCACTATAATATTAGTAAATCGACGTGGAGTATTGGGTTAGCCGTCTACTCTGCTTGTGTTATCTTCCGTTGAGAGCTCTAGAGATATATTAGCGATTCTTTTTCGGTTTACAATATATTTTAACATTATATGGATACATAAAGGTATAGGGTTGAGGATGACGGTTGAGACTGTGCTTTACTGTAGGCCTATACGTTATTCTTATGTCTAAGAGTACTCATCTTCTGTCTTTGGACCCTTAAGTGCTACTGGTGTAACGCCATTTTCACATCATTAATCTTCCACGAGAGACTATAAGATGTCACTGCACACCCTGCCAATCAATCTCAATCTAGACTTCACGGTCTAGCTTTGAGTTAGGTGAGCTAAGAAGAGCTAAGCACCTGTCATAGCAATGATAACGATCACGATCTTACATATCATTAGCCCAAAGAGCTCCTCTCACACTGGATAATCTTTTCTTATAATCTCCTTCTAGTACATCTGTATCACGAGTTTTATCGCGACTCACAATTCCTACACTTTATTAAAATTCATTCGTCTCAAATCCAGTCTACCGGTTCGTTTTATCCAAGCTACACCGTGAACCACCTATTAACATGCCATCATTTAAGCCAATACCTGACTGAGTCATTTTACAAAATCGTGTACCCCACACCCTGTCTCTAGCTGGTTTAAATTAATAAGATGTAGCAGGAGAAACCCCAGCTACCATTATTTGTGTGGATTCTCAAATACATCAAAATACTTTTAAAAAATATTGAATAACAATTTAATATATTTTTAATGTAAATGGGATATACAGAACTTTACCTCGGCCATAATATCTGGATTCTGCATATTATCCATTAAATAATCCATGTTTATCGACGTGATAAATAATTTCGTGAGTGAATCACCCACAGTAATATGCCTTTAAAAATGTTCCTTAATGCTGGTATTAAAATTAGACAGAGTTTAGACATTACCCCTGTCACATATAAATAAAACAAGTTCAGGTCATACCTGTACTAAAATTTCACAAAGTAAGTAAACTGCTGGCAAATAGTATGGATCTTCTTTAAGTGCCTTTTCTAAGTAGCTCCTTCCTTTACTCACTGTTAGAGAGTCCTTCAGAAGAACTGATGCGTAAAGCTTCAAAATATATATATATATATATATATATATATATATATATATATATATATATATATATATATATATATATATATATATATATATATATATATATATATATATATATATATATATATATATATATATATATATATATATATATATATATATATATATAATTAGCTTATTTCCCCAGATTAGGGGTGAGGTGCATAGCATACACCGGAACAGAAAAGTAGCAGAAGAACATGACGCAAGTCGAAAAGAAAGTCCCCCTACTACCGTTCTCTCTATACCCTTAAGTGAGAACTCGTCGAAGGCAGAAAAATCCACGATAGGGTTTCACGAGACTGCGACGAACCCTCACTGTGGTACCACACCAATGTGGGGTTCATTTCCTGGGCAAAGCCCACAACCACACCCCCTCCCAAAAACCCGCCATTCAGCCTCCCTATTATCCCTTTCATCTCAGCCTCTGCCAACTCACATTTCTCTCCTTCAGGCATTCCTTTACTAACTCAATACACTTTTTCTTCGGCCTCCCAGCCAGTCAATTCCCATCACACTCACCACTATATTGATATCAGCTTAACCAACCGACTATCATTCATCATTTCCGCATGGCCAAACCATCTCAGTGTACTCTCGCTTATTCTCTCATTTACACCTTTCTTTACACCACACAACTCTCTAATGCGTTCATTCCTCATTTTATCAATTCTTCTCACACCTAACATGCCCCTAAGATTGTCCATCTGGACACATTGCACTTAAGATCTACCACACCATAGTTTCACTACTATACATTAACACAGGTAACAACATACCCTCGTGCAAACCCCTAGCGAATTCAAGACCAAGAATTTAATGGCACCAGCCACCTTCCTACCGTTCACAACTACAACTTTCCTACTTACTACACTCTGTATCATCCGTTCTCTTCTCATCCAACATATATCCTAAATATTTAAACTCAAGATACTTGTTCCAGTTTCTCACCACCTAAGATGACTTCACACAGTGGACTCTCCTCACTCACTACCATAACCATACCCTTATCTACATTTACTTTCAAACCCTTCCTTTTACACACCCTGCCAAACCCCTCTACCAATTCTCTCAAGCTCTCTTCAGATTCACCACACAAAACCAAATCATCCGCATACAATAAGCAGGGTACCCTCCACTCTCTTCCATTCTCCATCATTCAAACACCTTCCCCTGCCACTTCTACCTCTAATTCTTTCATAACCTCATTTATATATAAATTAAATAATCAAGGATACATAACACATGCCTGCTTCACTTCGCTATTTATATTAAACCAATCACTTTCAACTCATATTGGAGTTAATATATAGAAACCAACTGTGGGACAAAGGCTATACTGGGCTGGGAGAAAGCTTCAATGTTAGTTTCTAGGCTAAACGAAAAGGAATTTTAAAAATGAACACAACTCAAATGTGCAAAATTTGAAGTTTGTGACAGAAAAAGAAGACAGCAGAACTGTTAAATCTAAGCGATTCGGCAAGGGTATAACATTTTACTGTACTTTTATTGAGACCAGGAAATAGATGACGCTTGAGGGGTCATTGTTTTACATCCAAAGTAGAGATAATAAATAGGTTGGCAGGATCAATGCGGAGGACCGCAAGGACTACTACTCGTTTACGGCTGGAGCCGTAAGCAGAATACCGTTCACCAACTTAAGGTTTCACACATCGCAACTTTTCTCCTTATCTGATGGCTAGACCAGCACTCTTGCCAGTAAGCTTTGAAACCCTCATGGACCTAGCATCCTTGCCAGTAAGCTTTGAAACCCTGACGGAGCTGAGGAATGTAATCGGACGATGGGAGGAAATCACGCCTGATCTCCATGGGAAGATTGCACAACAATCTGCGGGAAGATATTTCCAAATCTTCCTGCTAAACATAGATTCAAAAACTTTAGAAAAAGCAGAGGTTAAAGAGATTAAACAATAGCTTTAGGGTTGAGAGGGGTCCCCTGTTTTGGATAGACTGAATGATCGCAAGCTCCCAGCAAAGCTTAAAGGAAAAGGTGGAAAGGCATAGGTAAACGGTTTACTAAGGCAGGGTGCAAGCTCTGAAGTACAAGTTATAAGAACCACAAAAGGGATACCATCAGAACCATACGCTTTCTTAGTATAAAGCTCAGTGAGGACAGAAATAACATCTTTAGGAGAAATTACATGTTATGCATCAAAGAGTTGAAAGGTGGTGGAGTAGGAGGAATAGCTCTGGAATCATCTCGAGTGGAATTAGTGGCAAAGGTTTGAGAGAACTGGCTAATTTTAGCAGAAGGTAAAACAACAACTGTGCCGTAAAATGAATCTAAAAGATGGAAAGAGAAAGAAGCAAAATTATAGTTAATTTTTTTTATTTTTTCGCAAAAAATGCCCTGAAGAGCAAAAGAACAAGAAAAATATTTCATTTTCTACTGAGGAAAATGCCAAGTATCAGGGAGAATATATTTCGGATAAGTTCAGAATGAAACACAAGTTGCATAGGCTAACATAATGAAGATTACGGTAATTCTTGAAGGAAGGAGCCCTGAGGCAAATAGCCAGAAAACAAGCGGAGTTAAATCCTAGTTCTTTAGTTTCAAATGAAGGGAAAGAATGTGGAATGTACGCCTGCATGACATAAAAAAACCATCTTTGTTATTTATGTATTCTGCATTCTCCAAGGGATTCACTCCCACTGAAGCAGTAATCATACAAATGAAATCAAAAACATATGACTATCAAGTGCAAGCA
>JABUQX010139522.1:5000-7500 GCA_015478945.1 Trachelipus rathkii
AACCGACTATCATTCATCCTTTCCACATGACCAAACCATCTCAACATACTTTCATTTATTCTCTCATTTACCCCTTTCTTCACACCACACCGCTCTCTAATACGTTCATTCCTCATTTTGTCAATTCTTCTCACACCTAGCACACCCCTAAGATTGTCCATCTGAACACATTGAACTTTAGATCTATACTTCTTATTCCAGACCATAGTCTCACTACTATACAATAACACAGGTAACAACATACCCTCATGTAAGACCCTAGCACACTCAAGACTTAGTCCCTTTACATTCACCAACGATTTAATTGCACCAGCCACCTTCCTGCCATTCACAACTTTCCTACTACACTCTGCATCATCCGTTCCCTTCTCATCCAACATATACCCTAAATATTTAAACAGACACTTGTTCCAGCTGCTCACCATCTAACATAACTTCACACTGAGGACTGTCCTCACTCACAACCATAACCTTACTCTTATCCACGTATACTTTCAAGCCCTCCTCTTACACACCCTGCCAAACTCCCTCTACCAATCCTCTCAAACTCTCTTCAGTTTGCCACACAGAACCAAATCATCCGCATATAATAGGTAGGGCACCCTCCACTCATCTCCATTCTCCATCATTCTAACACCATTTCCTGCCATCCCCACCTCTAATTCTTTCATAACCCCATCCATATACAAATTGAATAACCAAGGAGACATAACACAACCCTGTCTCACTCCGCTATTAATCCTAAACCAATCACTATTGACACCATTTATTCTTACACACGCTTCACTATCGTCATACATACTTTTGATTCCATTCAGAAGCCTACCACCAACACCATATATCACTAACACTGCCATAAAGCTTCCCTATTAACTCTATCATACGCCTGTTGCAAATCCATAAAACCTAAATACAATTTATTCTTCTTCTCCCTCATTTTCTCAATCATTTGTTTCAATGTAAAAATTTGATCCACACATCCTCTACCACTCCTAAACGCACCTTGTTCTTCACCAATCAGTCCTTCAGTCACTCGACGCACTCTTTCGACCAAAATACCAGCATATACCTTCCCTACAACACTCAATAAACTTATTCCCCTATAATTTCTACAGTTCCCCTTTTCTCCCTTACTATTACCGCTCTCCTCCAATCCCTTGGAACTATACCCTCCATAAACGCTTTATTACACAACTTCCAAATCCAATCAATCACCATCTCGCCTCCGTTCTTGATCATTTCACCAGTAATTTCATCTATTCCTGCACCATCAAACCCACACACATTCACTATCACCTCTTCATTACTGTTAATATTATGCAGATTTTCGAAGTGTTCTCCACACTCTTCTCACATCCATTTCATCAGTTACAAAAGCACCATCCCTATTCATTATTCTAAGCAGATTCCCCTTATTCTCATTCTTAACATTTCGCGCTTCCTTCCAGAAGAGCTTCCTATTCCCTTATAAGTCCCCATTCATCCTCCTTCCAAATTGTTCATTTACCTATTGTTTTCTCCCACATATGCACCTTTTAGTATTTCTTTTTTACTCCTTATATAATTCCAAGCATTTTTCTTTTGAGACTTCATCATTTGCTTTTAGTACATTCAACCACGCTTCTTTTTTACCTTTAACCGCTTTCATCACCTCTTCATTCCACCATTCACTGTTAACATTCTTACTTCCTACTTTAGCACATCCACACACTTCCTTTGCACTACTAACAATTGCTTCCTTCATTTGCCCCCAGATTTGTTCAGTATCAACTTGTTCACATTCAACCGATTTACTAGCGAGCGCTCTTACATACTTATCCTTATTATCTTGTTCACTTAACTTCTCACTCTTAATTTTACCTACTTCCTTTCGTATCACCTTCCTCTCCATCCAAGCCCCTACTAACTTAATTTTACATAGAACAACATAATGATCCGATGATAATCCCATTCCTAAACCCCTTACTGATTTAACATCCAACACATACTTCAACATCTCCTTCTTCACCAACACAAAATCAATCATACTTTTCACTTCGATACCATCTCTACCTACACCAACTCTAGTATACTTATGGATACTCTTGTGTTTAAAGAAAGTATTACTTGCACACATACCTCTCTCTTCACAGAAATCAATCACCTTCCTACCATTCCCATTTTCTCCCGCCACCCCAAAACCACCTGTTATACCATCCCTTTTTTGATCACCTATCCAACCATTCAGGTCCCCAACACTATCAATCTGAAGCTCCTACTCACCCCATCCAGAACATCATTCAGATTATCCCAAAAAATCGTACTCTCTTCAACGTTTCCCTCAGATGGACCATACGTCACAACCACACATACCTTGACCTTTTCAAACTTAAATTTAACCATTATAATTCTAGGACTCACACACACAAAGTCTACCATAGCTTTGTACCACAGGTCACTCATCAAAATTGCAACTCCTTCTCTCTCCTCTCATTCCTTTCCACACCAGCACACACACATT